>JANIEQ010001461.1:0-11151 GCA_024708375.1 Oxalis stricta | reverse complement strand
ACGACATCATTCGGCAAATCCAGCAAATTTAAACACTCATAGGGTAACAGATCTAATAAATTCTCAGCTTTCGACTTTTTTGGAGTTCGAATCCTAAGGCATAGGCTGAGACAACTTAAGGACAATACTAGAGGCATCTTCTCATTAAAAATTGATATGATAATTTTAAATTAAAACAACACTAAATAATTTTTTTTATTTTTTTAATAAAATCAGAAAATGAAAAGACCAAGTTGATCTACAAAGAACTGATCTCCTTCTAGAATGAAGCCTTAAAGAAAGGAAGAGGCATTTACTGTTTCACTAATAGTTTTATTATTATTATTAATTCTCTCGAAGCCCGCTTCTCTTGAGAATCGAACCCATATTCTGTTGATGAATGAAATGCTTGACCATTTAGTTGACAATTTTCATTGATATATTATCAGTATACTTGTTTAATGTCATTTTTAAGCTTTATTGATTGCTTTAGAATAGCCAATGGAACTAAGATATTATTAGCATAACTAATCAGTTGATTGGTTGTTGTTGGAAAAAGCGAAATCAATCAAGCACGTTTAAAATCAACATTGGAGCGACCCTTTTAAGGTCGACTATCAGCTTAATTAATTAATTAAGGACGGCCACACTACATAAATAGTATAGTTAATTATAAGTATACCAACACTATCCCAGCTATCGTACAGAAGGGACTACCTAGTTTCCTGACATGGTTGTAAAAACTTAAGAGCTAGAAAGTTGTATTTATGTTCCAAAGAATATTTTCGTGTTATTTTTACTAGTGAATTGACATGTTTTGTCTCGAAATTTCTTTTAATTAAAGAAAAAGACTCCTCCAATTATCAAGAAATATATATACTCCCTCTGCCACAAATTAATTAGATGCAAATATGAACATATTTTTTGTCTCAAAATACATGTAAATTGGACAAGTTTAGGTAATAAAAACATGTTCTTCCTATTTTATCATCTACCTATCAACTATCCTAAGTAATGCATATTTTACTCTTTAAGTATATATTAAACAACTTATTTTAACATATAATTTTGTAACTCATTTTATAGCCAAATTTTATAAGTGACCATACCACATTCATCTAAGACATACATAGAGTACATTTGAATAAAATTTTGGACAAAACAACTAGCTAATCTCGACATAAAATTTGGTCTAAGTTGACCACCAACTTTTTCAACACATTTTAACATTATATATACATCAAACATATACTAATATTTATTAAGGTTATGATGTTCAAATTATTAGTTTTATCTTTGTTTCGATAATCTACATGAAATTTCTAAAATTAGCATAATTTGGGAGGAGTATATCAGTTTGATCAGGAACATCAAAGCTATCCCTTAATGTTCATTATCAGCTTAATTGATTAAAGGACAGCCAATCAGCCACACCAAATGCCACGATCTCTCAACTCCAAACTGACTCACTAAATTAGCCAATACATTTGCCAAGAATAAACATTCAGAATATCTCCACTCGATCCCTCACGGATCCAAAAAATAAAAAATAAATTGAGATTCCAAAAAATAAAATTAGTGGAGGCAATTAGGCAAATTAGATATTAAGGGCTATATATTTATCTGGGACTAGGGCCATTTTTCTTTGTATTTCATTGGTTTGAATACTTTCAATTTTGTCCAGTTTTATTCTCGAACGGAATATCAAAACGTTCAGGGCCCAACCTCCACATCGCCATGCTTAATATATAAACCTGCCCTCTTCCCCCCAAAACTTTCATAGAGAAGGGACAAGTCTATAGACATGGTTGTATAAAAAACTAGAGCGAGAACATACATACGTTCCATGAATTAATATAAGTGATATATATACAAAATATGGATAATATATATATATATATGTAGACTCATTAGGATTTCTTAAATGATACTTATTTTGGGAAAAAAAGATTGGGCCTATTACAACGAGAGGAAAATATTTTCACAGGTCCCTAAATTTTATTTAAGTTAACCATTAGCTCCCTAAACTTTATTTATTAACCACGAGATCCTTAAACTTGTGCAAACCGTAACCATCGAGTCCTTGCCGTTAAATCTCAGTTAAAATTGCTAACATGGCAACTGATGTGGCAAACGTTTTACTAACCATTGAGTATTTTGTCCACGTAAGCATCTAGTCAACAAAGCCTAACCGGTTAACCGAAACGAACCGGGTTAAAAATCAATTAAATCTTTAAACGGATTCAGTCCTAAAAAAACTACTCCCAGTCCCCGATAAATCTTCTTCCTGGACTACGAGATCCACACTTCGCATCAAAGCTTCAATCGGGTCAGCTTGGATTAGTCCGCTCCGTTTCGGTTAGCCAATTCGCGATGATTAGATGCTTACGTGGACAAAAAGACTCAATGGTTTGTAGAAATTTTGCCTCGTCGGTTGTCACGTCACCAGTTTTAACTGAGATTTAACGGCAAAGATCCGGTGGTTATGGTTTGAACAAGTTTAAGGATCCGATAGTTAGTAAGTGAAGTTTAAGGAGATGGTGGTTAACATAAGCAAAGTCTAGGGACCCAATTTCAAATTAGAGGTGCAATATTTAAAGTACTGTTCATGCAATTCTTAAAGTGTAGGAGTAACTTTTACCATCATTTTTCAGCCCTACCTTTATATTAATTTCAATAATTATTCTATTTGCATAAATATTTATGGTTTTAGAATAATAATGAAAAAACATGTGGATTAACTTTTACCATCTTTAATTATTTTCTTAGAATTCACAATTTCAATCTCAAAATACTTGAAGTGTACTTTAGGACTATTTGGTGTGTTTAATGTGAAAAGGCTTCATAAATGAAAAAAGAAAAGGCTTTTTTGGTACGCAATTTCGCATCAGCTGAGAATTTAATAATTATATTTGCTGCATGGGGGATTATATAAACGTTCGCGCTAGGGATTTTCTTAGTAACCATAAGATAAAAAGCTTCAAAGAATTTTTATTTTTTTATATTATGGCTTTCATCGGAATTCTAGAGATCATTTTAGTTATTATCTGCTTCACTATCTTGAGTTCATGGACGAGGAAAACTAAAAAAACTCTTGTGTGGCGGGTGATCAGGCACTTCCAGGAGTTCTCTCCGGTACATGTCGGCTCCACGACTACATAGCTGAACAAATGAAAGAACATGGTGTCATTGGCAAAGTTGGCGTTCCCCTGCTCTCTCAATCTCAATTTCCTATTTACTTGTGATCCTGTAAATCTCAATCACATCTTCTCTAGGAATTTTGGCAAATTACGGAAAAGGGCCGGAGTTTCATAGAAATATTTGAGCAATTTCGGAGATGGAATACTTCGCAGCCGATTTCGATTCCTGGAAAGCTCAAAGAAGGGTACTGGTAGGCAATGATCAAAAATAGCAAGTTCGAGTCCTACTTAGGAAAAGTCGTGTGGGAAAAAGTAGAGACAAGTCTACTACCAGTACTTGACCACTTTGTAGAGAATGGTACGGCTTCGATATGCAAGATTTGTTTCAAAGATTTACTTTCGATAATGTTTGCTTGTTGGTTCTTAGGATTCGATCCGAAAAGCTTGTCTATTGAACTTCAGGAAGTTCTATATGAAAAGGCATTTGACGATATGGCAGAAGCTGTGATTTACCGGCACGCGGTCCCCAAGCGTGTGTGGAAAATCATGAGATGGCTTCAAATCGGAGAAGAGAAAAGGCTTAAAACAGCTTTGGACATATTTGATAGATTCTTGTACGATTGCATTGACAAAAAGAAAGAAATGTTTAAAGAACAGAAATAAAATCCAATTAGAAGAAGACGGGTTCGATTTGTTAACAGCTTTCATGGTTGAAGAAAAGAAGGTGAAACAGAAATGGAAGATTTCATGAAAACAGATAAGTTCTTAAGAGACATTGCTTCTAATATAATGGTGGCCGGGAGAGACACCACGGCATCAGGCCTTTCTTGGTTCTTCTGGCTTGTCGCAACTCATCCTCTGGTCGAATCGAAGATATTAGAAGAGATCAAATCCAACTTATCCGAAGAAGACGAAATCGGGAGTGATAAGAATTTAAAGTATTCACAATGAAAGAGCTGACTAATAAATTTGTTTATCTACATGCAGCATTTTGTGAGACTTTACGGATGTACCCTCCGCTATTCCAATAAATCTAAAATCAGCTTACGAAGATGATATTCTTCCAAGTGGACATTCAGTGAAGCGTGGCACGAAGATTTTGATCCCATTTTACGCAATGGCTAGGATGCCGCAAATTTGGGGGGAAGATTGCCTGGAATTTAAGCCGGAGAGGTGGATTTCGGAAAGTGGAGGGATTATCAATGTACCTTCTTATAAGTTCACAGCCTTTAATGCAGGACCTAGGACTTGTTTGGGAAAGGACATGTCATTTATCTCAGATGAAGATTGTTGCAATATCAGTGCTATGGCATTACCATGTTGAAGTTGTTAAGGGACATCCTGTGATTCCAAGTAACTCTATGATACTTTCTATGAGAGATGGTTTGAAGGTCAGGATCACTAGAAGAGATTTCTGAATTAAATCAACTGTTGGAGATTTTATCCATACACTATATCGAGTATTGTCATAACTTGCTTGTTCTGTAACAGCTTTCATGGTATACTGCTTCTAATTTTTATTTTTGGCACTATGTGAAAGAGTGTGGATTTGCTTTTCTCTTTTCTGAAAAAGACCAGTTTGTGGTATTTACGCTAATTAATGAGAAAAATATTCGAGTTTCCACTTTTTGCAAATTTCAGTCTTTTATATTTTGAGTAAAGTTCTTGTCATTTTCAAAACAAATCGGTAGGGTCCGTCCTTTGGAAGTCAATATCGTTAAATATTTTTTTATTAAATCTTATAAATAATTATGTTATAATAATGTGTTAAAAAATTTTATTTATATTTGAAGAATTAGACTTAAAAAGAGAAAAAATAATAAATAATAATATTGGTAGATTTTAATTATGAATATATAACAAACTAGTTGTATTTTTTTGGGCTTATTTTAATAATTATAATCTTACTGAATTTAACTCTAGAATAATATATGATGTATATATAAATATATACGGTGGGTTTTTTTTTTAGATTATATATATGGTGGTTTTAAGGAGGAAGAATGATGAGATTTTGATTAGGAATAAAGAGTTTAATTAGTAAGTTGGAAAAAATAAAATGTATTATAATTTGATTAAGAATGATTTTTTAAATAATAAACAGAAAAAAAGAAAGATCCATGTTTCAAATTTTAAATCGCCAATAAAAAACTATGTGTTGAATATCGATTTGATAATAAAATCTATAATTGGAACAAATCCATATGCTCGTTTTAATTAGAAAGAATGAGAATAGAAAAATAGAATGTAGTGTGAAATTTTGATTAGGAATAAGAGTTTAATTAAGAAGTTGGAAAAAAAATATTGTGTATTGTAATTTGATTAAGAATAACTTTTAAATAATAAATAGACAAAATATATGTGTCAAATTACAATTCGTTAATAAAAATAGCAATTAGAACAACTCAATTAATATTTATACGGACTTGAAACATAAATCTATTTATTAGTCAGAAACGTCGTACATCGTACATGAATTTTAAAATTTATTAAATAATATTTTAAAAAATTTAAATAAAAATTATATTTTATATTTAAAAAGTTATATTATATATGAGTTAGAAGTTTTTTTTTAATCACATTAAATAAAATATGTAACTCTTATTAATAAAAATTAAAAAGTTTTAACTATAGAATACGTTTATGTAGTCAGCAGTTTTCCATTTTAAGGAAGTCTGAATAAATGAAAGTGTAGTCTTGTAGCAATTGATCGTTCAAATCTGGAAATTCTTTGTTGTTCTAGTTCTTCTCTGCTGAATTTACTGTTTGTTTAGAATTCTTCACTGTTACATTCAACTCCAACGAAATTTGACATGCTTGACCTTCATAAACACATTGATCCAGATGCGGATACAAATGTGAGCTCCCACCCAATTTTTTGGAAAAAAATAATAATACTGAATTAAGCTCAACTCATATCATCGTAGATAGTAGTGGTTTGCCTTCGTTGTTAGTCTCTGTTTTTACCTCAGTATTTGGGTTTGAATCGCCCATCTTGCATTTTTCTGTCATTTTCATTTTTTACCATCATTTTATGCAATTTCGTGAACAAGTTTTTATAATGTCTCAATCAAGAGACTAATCCTCATTTCAACCGTCGAGACTTCGGCGAAACTTGCCCCATAATTTATTTTATTCACAGAGATTGGGGATCGAACCCCACTCACTTAGTAGTTGAGGAACGAGTGCGTGAACCGCCATGCTAACCGTAGCCGATTCTGGCAGAGACTCCGTCTTAGAACATAGATGCAAATTTTTACATACAATTTATATTCAAAAATTAGTATTTATTTGCTGGTATTGGATGTAATATTTTATATTTATTTAAAGCAGATATCTATTAGTTTCATCTTAAATAATAATTGATTAACAATGGAATATTGCACATAAAAAATCTGATTGATCCTAGCTAGACCAATTTACTAGGATACGCGAAGAATTCCGATTCTGCGTCTCTCGTTCTCCAATATATTGTCATAATCTCCATTCAAGGGGTCTTTATCTTTGATTATTGCGTATTTGATATTCACCAAAAAGTTTAAAAGACCGGACAATATATTGTACTAGCATTTGACATTCAACTTCTAGATCTAATTTTATCATTTACGTGTCTGCAAACGATATTCTTGGATAAAGTCATGGATCGTGACTTATTATGATGAAAAAAGCTAGTGAAGCCGATATTCTTCCAAGCGGGCATTCAGTGAACCAATGGGTACAGTACTTTTCAGTGTAATCGTAGTCGGAGGAAGGTGAACATTTTAAATGCTTCCCGGAAACGAACTAATTCGGTTTAGTGTAGTTAATTAAACCTTAAAACCGGAAAGGTAAAAACACGGTTTAAGCTTTAAAGATACCGGAAACAACAAACCCAAGTCAAAGGTACGACCGGAAACTTCAAACCCGGTTAAAGTATGACCGGAAACTTCAAATCCGGTTTAATGTCTGACCGGAATCCTCAAACCCGGTTAGTGCCAATTCTTCTTTTTCTCTTTCTCCTTTTTTATCTTTGTATATTCTCCTTCTTCACCAACTTTAGGCTGCCAAAATCATATCAATAGCGAAACGAATATCAAAAACACAGACAGCTTCAATCTAAAAACAACCCATTTTAATTTTAAAACCCTGGTTGAGATTCGATGATCAAAATCATAACTTTTGCACCCCCATTGACCAGGAAATCAAATATATACAAGATAGAAAAAAGAAGGATCGGGAATTATCAGGAGAGCTCGTCAAGTTGGATTCATTAATTAATTAAATAATTTGACACGCAAAGTAGCTAAATAAACAAATTACTGTAATGATCAAAGTGAGATAGAGAGATATTTATACTCACAACCCAAAGTTTCAGTTGTAACTTTAATGGTTGGCTTCCTCCGAAGACGAAGACGAAGAATCCAATAAGGGTCTATGGAATTTTGTTGTTGTGAATTTCTGAGAAAAAGAAAGTGCAAAGACAGAGAGAGAAAGAGGAAATGGAGATTGAAATGACAGCACAACAGACAAGAGGGGAAATGTCATGCATGCATTGGACACTTAGGTGGCTTTTGACACGTGTACAGTTTCTCTCAAGTCATCTAGCAGCTTTGACCGGATTTTGGAGTCCCGGTTCAAGCTTCTCCAAGACCGAAATTTACATTCACGGTTTTAGTGTATGACCGGAATTGTCGAAACCGGTTTTATGTTTTCCTTAATCACCAAATTAATTTTGTAAAACTCGAAATGAAATATCCGGTCGTATCTACCTCTGTTCACTTCCGTCTCATTTTGTATTAAAATGTCGACCTTTTTTTAATACGAAATACATTTATAATTTCCTGAGTGAACCACGTCACAAAGATTTTGATCCTGTTTTACGCGATAGCCAGAATGCCGCAACCTGCAAATATGGGAAAATTGCTTGGCGTTTAAGCCAGAGAGGTAGATATCGGAAAGGGTTGTGCATGTACCTTCTTACAAGTTTAGTGCCTTTAATGCAGGACCTAGGGGTTGTCTGGGAAATTAAGAATATGTCATTTACTCAAGATAGTTGCAATTTAATTATGTGCTATGGCATTACTATGTTGATGTTGTTAAAGGACATCAAGTGATTCCAAGTAACTCTATGGGACTTCCTATGAAAGATGGTTTGAAGGTCACTGATCACTGGTAGGATCAGATCTCTGACTTAAATTGGCAGTCTGAGGATTTAATTCATGCACTAAATATTATGTGTAAATTTGAAGTAACTCTGTATTCAATGTAATAAGATTTCCTTAAAGTAATATCTATCCTAATAAAATTTATTGAATGGATATGAATCATATTTTGCTTCTAAATTTATTACTTCCCACTTACCTAACAACTGCATTGAAATACAATTTTTAGCAAGAAAATTACTCACATCAAAGATGATCAAGCCGTTTTCATCCAATCTAAATTAGTACTAACAAAATTTGTTTCGATCAATCAAGGCATTAATTTTTTTATATGTTTTTATCAAATTCGGGATCTTGATGGCTCCATTTTTTGTGGCATGCCTATAAAAGCACATGGCACAACTTCATATAAAACAAGCACAAACTTTTCTGTCTTCTTTATTTGATTTCGCTTACCAAATTTCATTTTCAGAGTTCCTAAAAGAAACATATCAATTCCTTCCTAGTAATAAGAGTATGGACATTCACAGGGTGGAAAGTTAAAACATTTTACTTCCTGTTATAGCACCCCATCATTCTGGTTTTAATCTGGCCACCTTATTTAGTTTACAAGTTTCTAAGTTTCACAAAACGAACCCTCTCCCCTGAGAATGTGGTCAGAAAAGTAGTGTTGATCACCGGAGCAGGATCTGGCATTGGAGAGGTATGTTAACGTATGCAATATGTTCCATATATATATATATATCTCAAACTCAAACTACATATAAGAGAGTTTTATTTATTTAAAATAGTTGATCATTAATAAATGTTGCGATTAAAATTGAAGCAAATGGTGTTTGAACAATGGTTTTGTCATTGGATACATTATCACATACATCATAGAGTACTTATAACACAAGTAAAGTAACATTCTCATGAATTCTTACGGCTCATTTATTGGCTCCATGTGATGTTGTCTAGATATTACGGCTCATTTATGTTATGTTGTCTACCCATGTTATGCTGTCTATTGACTTCTTTGTTTATTCAACACTCCCCTCAAGTTGAGTAGTGGGATCTCCAATACCCAACTTGTCTAGAACTGAATTGAATATTTTCTTATTGACTCGCCTTTGTCAAAATATCCGCTAGTTGATCTTCTGATCGGACAAACGGAAGATCAACTATCCCTTCATCAAGTTTCTCTTTAATAAAGTGTCTATCAACCTCCACGTGTTTAGTTCTATCATGTTGCACGTGATTTTCCGAGATGCCGATTGCCGCCTTATTGTCGCACTTCAATTTGCATGGAAGATGTAAAGGAAAGCCCAACTCCGTCATCAATTTTTTCAACCAGAGTATTTCGTGATTCCTTTCGTGATTCCCCGAACTCGCTTCGTACTAGACAAGGCCACAACCTTTTGTTTCTTGCTTCTCCATGTTACCAGGTTTCCTCCGAGCAAAGCAAAGTATCCCGAGGTGGAACGTCGATCATTTGGATTTCCGACCTAATCTGCATCAGTGTATACTTCAACACCCAAATGACCATTCTTTCGGAAAATGATTCCTTGCCCAGTCGTTCCCTTAAGGTATCTCACTATTCTCATTACGGCTTCCAAGTGTTGTACTCGAGGTTGGTGCATAAATTGGCTGACCACTCTACGGCTATATGCTATATCTCTGGTCTTGTGTGTGCCAAATATATGAGCTTCCCGACGAGTCGCTCGATATCTTGCCTTGTCCGCCGGTTCACCGCCTTCTTCTATCCGTAAACCATGGTTTACTACTATTGGCGTTTCTGTCGGCTTTCCTTCCACCAAACCTGCTTTCTCATCAACAAATCAAGAATATATTTCTTTTGAGAGATAAATATACCATGTCTTGATCGTAGTACCTCTATGCCAAGGAAATACTTGAGTCCTCCAAGATCCTTCATCTCAAATTCTTTGAACAAGGTTCGCCTTCGGTTCTTCAATCTCTTCTGTATCACTTCCCGTTATAATCATGTCGTCTACGTAGATGATGAGACAAGTAATTAGTTCCCCTTTCTTCTTTAGGAACAAAGTGTGATCAACATTACTCTGCTTGTATCCATACCCCTTCATAGCCTTCGTGAATCTACCAAACCACGCTCTTGGTGATTGCTTTAACCCGTATAATGCCTTTTTCAGCATGCATACTTCTCCAACTCGAAAATCATCCGAGAAGCCTGGAGGAGCTTCCATATAAACTTCTTCATTCAGGTCGCCATGAAGGAAGGCATTCCTTTCACGTCATCCAACCTGTAGTGGCCGCCTTTATTTTGTAACAGAGAATAAAACTCCGTATCAATCTTGGCTACTGGAGAAAGTCTCTCGAGTAGTCAATGCCATAAGTCCGTGTATATCCCTTTGCCACCAGTCTCGCCTTATACCTTTCTATTGTGCCATTTGTTTTGTGTTTTACCGTGAATACTCCATCGACACCCCTATCTGGTTTCTTGTCTCGGGGCAAAATGCACCTTTCCCACGTTTTTGTTTTTCTCCAAGGCCTTCATTTCTTCTTTCATAGCTTCTTGCCATTCTTTCTTTGATCTTGCTCTCTTCCACCGTTCTCGTACGATCTGTGATACAATGAAGATTGGTGCACACCTTTGCAAACATCCGCACATGCTCCCCCGACAAGATTACCATCGATATCCGACGCGAGGTAAGTGTTCTGTGTATACCTTTGGCTTGCACTCGGGATTGCCTCCTTGGTAGGCACTCGCATGTTCTCCCAGTCTTCCTGAACATCACATCATTATAATCATCCAAAACCGGGGGAATTATGGAACAGACTTACCTCATGTCGATATCCACTTGAAGGTGCAGAAGTGCACGAAAACGCGAAAGCAAGCCCACGATAAATGCGAAAACAGCAATACGTAACTG
>JANIEQ010001458.1:0-27291 GCA_024708375.1 Oxalis stricta | reverse complement strand
ATGTGGATCTAGCTTTCAACAGCATAGAGAACACTATGGACTAGTCAAGGCTCAAAATTCTATTTTTTTCTTATGTTAGATAGTAAAGAAAAAAACTTGCTTTTTCATGTACGGGGGTTTGAAAAATTAATATATATTTATTGTTAAATTTTATTATAGTTTTAAAATAGATATAAATTTTTAAAATACAAAGGTATTATATGTAAAAAATTTATATACATTTTGGGAGCACGGAAGTAGTATAATTTTAAGAGTATGTTTGGCGTCACATTATATTTTTTAAATCTTATAATATATTAAATTAAATAATTATAAGACTATGTAAATATAAAATATTTTTATCTATTTATATATCTAATATGGATTGGTGAACTTTTGATGAAAAATAGAAAAAAAAAATTCATGAATTAAACACACTGTTGACTATAAAAATTGTAGAAATTTATAACCTATATTTGTCAATTTTTTTATTTAGTGTTGATTCTAGAGCCTCTAGTAGGAACAAGTTTTAGCAAACAAGAATATATTAAATAAAAAATTTATTTTGACAAAAATGCTATCAATATACTTGATTAATTATATTATAAAAAATAAAAATATCATATTAAAATGGAGGGAATACTAATTTAGGTTCCTTTGTTTATATTTTTAAAAGTGGTATAATTTACGCTTTTAAAGAATAATTATGCTAATTTTTTATTTTTAAAAATAAAAATAAAAAATTAGATATAATTATTTTTTAAAAAATCATAAAAATATAGAAGTATGAAGAGTTATTTTTTAAAAAAAAAAAATATGTGTTTTAAAAGGTTGAAATAAGTGAAGCCAAAGTCAGATTTTTTGTTTTTCCGAAAGGGAAAAGTCTATCTATTTCTGTTTTTTTTTTTCCTTTTTTTTTAAGGAAGTCTATCTTATTTCTGGTCTTCCGAAATCTTCCTGTTTTTATATATTATTTCGGCTACAACATATACATTTTTCAATTCCACTAACCCAGGTAGTTAATTACATGGCAAAAGTTTATCTATAAATTAGTTCTTAGGTGACATCTGCAACAATGTACACTCATTAATATTCTTCTTTTCTCTACATTAACATGTTACTGTCTATCAAGTACCAAAACAAACAAAATGCAACCGATCATTGTTTTCGAGAAGATACTAACGAATCCGATATTAAATCGGGTAAGTTAATTTTACAAGACTAAAAGCTTGAAGTTTTTCGCTTTTGGAGAAGGCAATGATCATCGAAGTCTTGATTTCGATGTGGTAGACTGTAAAGATGGGGGCATTCAAGCTTTGTGTCTGCACAACTACATAAGGAAAGAAGGCTACCCGCAGGCCGGTCATCGGAAAAGGATGGAATCACTACCAAGAAGAAGAAAGAGCTACGAATAGGTGATAAGGTCACTCATAACGAGTGAATCATGGCCACAAGGAGGAGCTCCCAGCTGGTTCAGCATTGAGGCTCTCAGGGCCTTTCTTGGAGTTCGCTGGTTTCAGATTTGATCGATCCTGATATCGTCATTTGAAGAAGCTTACGCTTGATAATGAATTGGTTTTTCATATGAGTGAGATTAAAATTGACAAGCATTTTGGGATGGAGGTAGTATAAAAATCTATACATATAATTAAGCATAAATCCTGGCCAGGATATGCAAAAACATTCCCCAGTTCTGTTGTTAATATTGTACGTTGTTTCACTATATTTTTGTATGTTTGTACGGTTCTATGTAGTTTGTTACATAATTATTATACATTTTGTTTTTGGTAATACATAATTATTATACATGATGAATTCAAAGCTTCTTCAATCTTCACTATTAATTCCTATTCCTAGTCATGTCTTCTCTTACATTAAGCTATGAAAATCTGTTTGATGAATCATCTTACATTAAGCTTAATGAAAATCTGTTTGATGAATCATAGTCGTCATCGGGAGGCATTACCTGCAATCGGAGCTTCGATTGACCTGGTTAATATTTTCCCATTCAAGGTTGTGTGCGCTTGTGGCAATGTCGACGTCAAATAGAATAATTAAGAAAAATTTAGCCTCTCGTCTTTAGTCCAACATCCAATAAAAATATTGCATATGTTAAATAGTTACCAATTTTTCATAATAAAGTTATGTTTGGATTTACTTTTAAAAGAAAGTAGAGCTTCAAATTTTTTTCCAAAACTTGCTTACAACTAATACCCGATAAAAATAAAATATGTGGCAAAAATTTAATGACGTGTTTGGTGTTCAACTTTTTTTATATTATTTTTTAAAAATTCATCAATCTATTTTAAAATATAAATGATAAAAATATAAAAAATATATTATATTTTGCTATCTTAAAATATTATGTTAAATTTATTATTAAACATATTAAAAAAGAATTGTACACCAAACATATCCTATAAAATGACAGAATTAAAATTTTCTTACGTGTCATATTTTTGTTAGGGTTGATTTTTTCCCTTTTTTTCTACATGAATTTCATACCGTATATTATTTTTATCATTATTTATTTTAGTTTTAAAATATAACCCAACACAATCTTACTGAAAAGAAGTAAGAATTAATTATATTTACATATATAATATTTTTATTGGATGTCGGATATAAAGCATGTTGTTCACATAGAAGACAGAATTTTGACTTAGTTTATTTTCGTTTATATATTCTTTCAAATACCATATATTTATGTAAATGACATTTAGTTCTTGTTGGCTTTTCCAAGTTATTTGTGATTGTTTTTTAAGTTTTTTAATATCTATATAATCGAGCAGTTGTTTTAACTATCAATATAGTAAGTAAAAAATTAACCACATAAATTTTTTTGTCTATGAGATTGATTTATTCATAGAGATCAAGATCGAATCCAAATTATTTATTAAAGAGATTATTTGCCAGCTGTTAACTTCTCACTTCCAAACATTCATTTTTTTCATGAAGTATGCAGCAACTATTTTTATTTAAAGACCTCTTTCTACTCTTTTCTTTTGCGTCAAGTCACGCGCCAGCCTGCCTTTGATGACATTTATCCGTTTTCTTTGTCATCATCTTAGTCGAGTATACCTAATTTATAAATTTTAAAAATTATGAATATATTAATCTATGTTTGAATAAACATTTACTGATTTTTAATACATCATTCATAATCAATTCAAACCTAATATGGATCGGAATAAGGAACAATTTTCTCTCTCTCTATGATATTAGTCAACAGAAATTACCCAAAATTGAAAATAAAACCATAATATGTATCTCTATAAAATTAATGCACAAGATCTACTAAGATAAATGATAGTTGAAATATGTCATTATCAAAAAAATGATAGTTGAAATATGTCTCATATTTCGGTTACTAATTACCCCAAGATCATAAGAATGATGAAAGGAAAAAACATGGTCATCTCATCTCTGTTATAATAAAAAGATGTTTAATGGCAAAAACACTTCATAAACTCTTCAAAGGTTAATTATATGACAGGAAAGTAGGGAAGTGGCAAAACAACTTTTTGTAACATTTCAGCCATGTATTGGTCCGAATTTATTTTTATTTTTTTTCAAAAATCTTTTGTTTCTGCACATGGATATATATAAAAATAGAATCTATACAGATATATAGCTCCTCTAGGTTTCTTCTTTTTTTTCGAAGTAAAGCTTCTTTTTGTTTCTGCCATGAATATGTTCTGAGTTCTTTGACTTTGCTAATGTATCTTCTAGATCTGATTGATATTTTGTGTTTTACATTTTTAGTTGATATTTTGTGTTATATTGAAATGTAAAACATTTTAGTTATGGTGATGGACTTAACATACTAATGTTTTAACATAAACATATTAGAGGAGAGCTACAATTGCAAAGCAAGGAAGGAAAAGAAAAGGAGATTTCCTGATATGAACGAAGAGTGATCCAAAAAGACAAAAGTGAAGTTGTTGGAAATAGTTGAATTATATAGGAACTTTGCAGTATTGCAAAGATCCTCATTTCATCAGTGACCAAAAAGGTAGTGGACTGGAGTCTACCAAAGACTTGATTTTTGATACGTTAAGTCTACGTCTCAATATACTTGGATACATATAAATTTAGATGAACATAAAATTGATAAACATACAAATTTTGAGACGGTCGGAGTATATGGAATATTGGAAAACGAACATAGACTTGGTGGATGCATTCTATGTTAAAAAAATTCATTTTTTTTTTATTTGTATAATTAATATGACTTGATCAACATATAAATGTTATAAATAATCTCAATCTCTAAAAAAAAAAGAAAAAAATCTCAATCTGTCTGTGGACAATTTTTTTCGATAATATATTTTGGGTTTGCATAAGAGACAATTATAGATGATTTTGACTGTTTGGGCTAAGCATCTGCCCTCTCGATACTGTGGAAGCCTAAATACTCAAATTTATTTATTTTAATAAAGGCCTCTAACATTTATGTACCCCATTTATAACTCCATAAGAAGTTCTTACATATAACATAAAGAAAAAAAGTAGTTCTTACATGATCATCATACTCCATGGGAACGTATCCTTGGAATATCTCTGAATGAGATTTAAGCTGATGGAGAGAAACATTTTAAGTGAAAAAACGCATCTAGTTAGCGAATTCATTCATTACAAAGCAACAACAAACCTGATTAATTTACAACTTGTCGCCGTACGTATTTGTGATTGATCAAGGTCGCCATGTAATTGATCCGACAATGGACGAAACTGAATATTTAAAAGTTAATGGTTAGACTCCATTCTACAACCACTGGAGACATAAATGGCTAATGCAATTAATAAACCAGAGAGGATTAAACTCAAAAAACCTGACAATTGCCATCTCCTTGAACCTTGAGCTCAACAAAGTCATACAACTGCAATCTTACCGACCTGCCAAATTGAAGTCTGAAGAATAAGCTACAAAGTTTGTTGAAGATAGGCAACTGACCTGCACAATAAAATGGAGAATGATTGTAATTTTGATTTCCAAAGAAAAAGAAATGAACAGTTTTCAAGACGCTTTAATTAATTACCTTGATTCACAATTTCCTGAAAATTTAACTAAATTACCTTCATGCAAAGTATCGCCTTGATCATCGTATTTAATTTCCTTTCTTTGGCGTTGATAGTCCCACATGCGACGGAATCTTACTCGTATACTCTGTTGTATTCGGTTGCAGTCCATCCACAATAATAAACCAGAGTAATTTGAATTAATAATCAACCGAAAAAAATTCCCCTATGTCAACAATAAATTGATGATACTTTGGAAACTAACCTTGAGTCATTGGATAATTTATCAATGGGAATTCTACATTTTATGTTCGTTTTAGATTATTATGCCAATGAAAATATCTCTCCTGTTTTGAGATTGAAGGAATTCTTAATCGATTCCGTTAAACAATTATACCCTCCAACTTTAAAAATTGTTATGTGGCATCAATTTCCGTTAGACCATTTTACGTATGGCAATTGGACATTTTACCCTATTTCGTTTAATTAAGCTGTTTGCTTGCTTTAATTAGGCTTAGTTGGATCCAACGTGATTTATCATCTTATGTGATGTGGGCGTTGAGTTTAGACTAGATCAGCTAATGTCAGTCGTGTTGTTGAAATAGGGATTTCTTTTGCTATTTAGTTTTGAACCAAACTATGGTACATTCGTAGTGTCTAGGTGTTGTGTAAGATGATTTAGTTCAGAAATGAGTATTGTATGTGATCATCATCTCAGTTGCCGTGGCATTCAAGCTGCTTGTGAAAATGCCTAGTTTAGTAGATTCAATCCTGGGATGATGAAGCTTGCACAATATTTAAGAGAGAATACCTGAGTTGGCTTGCATAAGCTGTCTCACTTTGTTGATTGATTAGTCTTTTAGGTTGAACTAAGCCATATTGGATTCGTGATCTTAAATTATGAATCATATTGTTTAAAAGAAGAAGGATAAATTACAAATGGGGCTTCTCAGTATCATCAGGAAGATCAAGAAAAAGGAGAAGGAAATGCGTATACTCATGGTGTATGTAATCTCGACTTTACTATCTCTTTAGATTTTCTTTTGTTTTATTTCCTGATAGTATTGAATTGATTTGAGTTAAATGTGGTACAGGGGACTTGATAATTCTGGGAAGACCACAATTGTTTTGAAAATAAATGGAGAGGACACTAGCGTTATCAGTCCCACGCTAGGCTTCAATATCAAAACCATTGCTTACCAGAAGTATGTATCTCTTTATATTACATGAAATTAATATTCACGATAAGATTGTTGAACTCACATTCTGGAAAGATCTCAGTTTTGTGTGAACTTAAATCCAATGTGATTGTTGACAGGTATATGTTAAATATATGGGATGTTGGAGGTCAAAGAACAATAAGGTCATATTGGAGGAACTACTTTGAGCAAACTGATGGCCTTATTTGGGTTGTAGACAGCTCAGATCTCAGGAGGCTAGATGATTGCAAATTGGAATCGGACAATCTTTTGAAAGAGGAGGTTTTTTTTTCCACTATGATGCTAGCTACATATAAATATCGTTTCCTTCATTCGAAGAAAAGATTGTATTATAGTAATTCTATTAGAAACTGGAAATGCTTGCTTTTGTAAAGCATTGATAGGAGAGAAGTTTAGCATATTCGTTGCTCTAGTTATGAAATAATCATTTTACTTAATTACGTGAAATCGCTAGTGTGCTAAATAGTATTTGTAATTATTGCAGAGATTATCTAGCTGATATTTGCAAATAAGCAGGACATTAAAGGTGCTCTTTCACCTCAAGAAATTGCAAAAGTAAGTTAAAGTAGTAATATAGTTGTTAGCTTTTAAATCTGTAATCAGGACGGTTTCTTTTCTGAGACTCGTCTTTGTTATACTTGGGATTAATTAGATACTGAACTTGGAAGCCATGGATAAAACTCGCCATTGGAACATAGTTGGTTGTAGTGCATACACAGGTGAAGGACTGCTCCAGGGATTTTATTGGCTGATTCAGGACATTGCTTCCAGGATCTACATGCTTGATTAATTAATAATTGCGTCTACTCAGGGAGAATCAAACTTAAACCGGATATTCGGTTCCTTGAGTGTCCAGCCTTTTGTTTTATACTCAGAGAGGGATCACCTTTGTATTCTAAGTGTTAATTGTATTCTAATCAATTCAAAAGTGTGCATTAAGCTTTCTTCGATCTGTGATTTCATTTCTGAAGTGTTTATACGATGGGAAATCGAACCTTCTACAGCAAAAGAGAAATACAAAGTACTCTCATCCCTCATTCGATTTCATTTTTTTCATGTCGTCAACTAAACTATCACAAACACATTCATTTTCTACTATCAACATACTATTGACTGGTCACTGGTCTGTTATTTGGTAAGAAAACATCATCCTAATCGCCGTAATTACCATACTCACATATAACGAACCAAACCCACCGACATATTCATTACTCCGATTAGAACACATAACGTGACTCGATCATATCCCTCTGTAAATTATAACTTCCATCACCTCGTCATCATTTCCACCAGCATGATGCCAAAGATGGTATATCAACTACACATCCATCCGTACTCTTCAGCGAGGTTGGTTGCTTACTTGGGAGGATTCTTTCTTCATATCATAAGGTTGATTAGCTTAGCCCTCTCCCAGAGGCGTTTGTGACATTATCTTCAACTATTTGTTCACCCTGTTGCAGCCAGTCCCGCATGTAACATGACAGACGAAAATCTTCTTCATGTCCTCCAAGAAAGTGTTCATACTGCCCGAGAAAAAGAGGAAACAATACTAGATCACAAACTGAAAAATAATACTACCTCCGTCTAGAAATAACTCTTTTCTAGACAGTGGGAGTATGAAAAAATAATGACTTTGACTTCAACATATATATTCACGTCAAGATACTAAAGCAATATGGGAGATTGAAGATCCTAACCGCAAGGGCAAGGCCAACTACTCTAGCGATGTGTCACCATATGGAAGATGGTTGACATATATCCTAGATGGCTAGGATTGAACATGATAAGTCATTCTTTGTTTTTTTTTTAATTGATAATCCTAATCCTAGCCATTTTTTTTTAATAAGTTTTTCTTAATAAATAAATAAGTCCAAACTATTCCTTTTAGTAGGATGGATTAGTAAGCCTCAATTATATTACAATTAATTATGTGAAAAGTCCTGGTGAAGGGTCCGGTTCGCCTAGATCCAAACCGATTAAATTCGGACCGAATTGAACTATGAAAAATCGATTCAAGATCAGTTCAAAAATTTCGACCCGTGATCCGGAAGCCACGGGGCATGAGTAAAGACGTGGAAAGTTCCACGTGACACCAATATGGACCAATAATATAGTGACACATGCCACAATTTGATATATAAAAAAATATTATGACATGTGGATGAATTAAAGTTGACATGTAGTGCGTAGTGATGACGTGGGCCCATTGATCAGCATTACGTCCGTTCTTGAAATTTTTTTGTCCGGAACAAAACATGTTATACTCCGAACTTGATAGTTCTATAGAGATTGTTTAATCATGCATTTTATTACGATCATTCGTACCTTTCAAATATGTTATGGATAATTTTATTTTAAGGTTATTCTGAAAAATTTGTGATCAATCATATATGCATAAATATTTCATGCATGATTTAAGATGAACTTAATTGACTATTAAAAAGAATTAATAGGCCAAATAGAAATAGTTAGAACTTAGAGGGTTGAATTAAGTGAAGTAAATAAAGGTTGAGGTGTATTTTATAATATATATATAAAACACGTATCAGTGCATGTTTAATATCTGTAGGTTTTGGACATCTGGACCTGAAAAAAAAATAAAATAATTTTTTTATTATTTGTCTTATTGACGCATTCAAAAAAGCATAAATCGAACTTTAAGTACAGAAACTCAGTAAAATTGAGGAAAATTTCAAATAGAATTTTATTCATCAAAAGTTATCTCAAATTAATAATAAAAGTGTTTAAATAATCTTCTAAATATAGGAAAAAAATGAAAACTTAGAAAAATAAAAAAATCAAAAATAATGAAAAACTAGATGGAAACTAAAATGGTCCGTCGATCGATAGAAAAAGAACTCCGAATGAAGGTCGTCTGGACGGTCTGTTTTAAATAATATTTAAATGTTTGGACGGTCTGTTTTAAATTCCATAAAGTTTTGAAAAATCTAAATATCTCACAGACAGATCCCATTGATATCAACTTGCGTATTTGCCGAATCATACTAAAGCAGCAAAAGGACAGCTGCAGAATACGAAAGAACAATTATCCAAAAACAAAGGAGTTTTTTCAGAACGCCACTTTACACTGAATGTCTACATGGATGAGCAAAAAAGGAGCTGGGAATGTAAATGAAAGACAGAAAGAGAAAGCAAAAGAGAGAGTGGTCTGCCACTTTTATACAAGACAAGTTTAGAAGTGTATATAGAAAATTTATCTCGAAAATATTATTTTTAAAATTATTAATTGTAATTAATTAAAAAATTTTATTTTTGGGAATGTGATTTTCGGATCTTACTAATTAATCACATAAAGAATGTACATGTGAATAGTAGTCTCGAAAATATCATTTCCAAAACTTACTTAAATATGACTAATCGCGTAATTAAGTTAATTGTTCGAAAAAACTATTTTAAGAACATATATATATTTATGAAATCCAAAAACTCTTAATTCGTGTCTACCTTTTAAGGTTAAAATGTATATTTATAATTTTTTTGCCAAAATATAGAAAGCGAAAAAGATTCGATTGACGAAAACCATAGACCAAGAATCTTATTGAATTTGTGGTGTTAGGCTGTTAGCCTTAAATGAACATGGAACACATTTTTGGGCAGGGGATTTGAGGAAAAATTTAGGTAAGTTGAAATTGTATTATTAATCTTTTATTTATAAGTAAATCCTTCTCTAATTAATTTTCTGTGGGTAATTAAGCTGAACTCAACTAATTCTTAGTAAGTTGTGTATGGCAAGAGGTGGTAGTTTTATAGTTGATATCTGTTGATTTTCATTATGTATTAGGTTGAGACTATAATTAGTGTTGATTGTAAGCTTGGTGTACTGATCTTTGTAATAACATAATTATATAATTAATTTGAAAGAAATCCACAATATATAGTTAATCTAAATTGAGAATATGATATAAAAATCTGGGGAAAAAATGGGACATGTGTGGCTAGCTCAAATAATATTGGCACGCCGAGCTATTTTTATTTCAAGAATTAGATTTTTACAAGTATCTTAATGAAGATACAGTTTGGAACTAAAATTTTGTATTAATGATGTCCTGGTGATTTTATAATGGGGGACTAGTAGTATTTTAGAATGGATATTCACGCTTGGAAAATGTTAAGTGAATTTATTGTTTTGAGCTCAGGTTTTATGATGGAGTATCCTTAATTAAGTTATAAGTTATATTAATCATTTTAAAGAAATTGGAGACTCTTTTATATAATGAATATGATTGATAGTGTGAATATTGAGCTAGCAAGTCTGATATATCATTAATTAGCATACTGACATTTAGAAAATATACAGAGCATGTGGAAATTATACATGGCATTAGTAGTTATGAAATTTGATAAATCTTAATTCGAGAGGTTACGAAAATTGAGTTCAAATGTGCAATCTTGAGCGCTTCACCAAAATAGAATCGGAAGACGATATATAAATATAACGATTTTTTAATAAATTATATCTGTAATTGATATATATATATATATAAATAAATGTATTTGATAAATATGTTGAGAAATTTAGTTATAGAGATTAATTATTTCTGTATTTTGTTGATTGTCGATCTTCATATTAATTAATAAAAATTTATTTCTACATTATTTGAGAAAATAATTGAATTAAATCGTGAAGTAAATTCAAATTTATTGGTGTATTTGATTTTCGTATAAATTCTTGAAAATCAATTTCGATTATGATTTTGAGATAGGATTTTGAGATGTTTTATCAAATGGAAGTATAAATATTTTCTATCGGCACATGTGTAGGTTACGGCCAGTAAGATCGAATTTATAGAAGAACTATCTATTTTTTCGAGTTCTTGTCATTTCTAGAGTGACGTATTGATAACGAGGACGAGGCCCGCGGTTAAGCCGAGGTTGGCTTTCCGCTAACCAAAGTCGAAAGACGTGGAGACGAGTCGTTACTATTTTAGTAACGATGACGGGCCCGCGGTGAGTGGCGAGGGTTACACACCTAAGCCAAAAGACGCGGTGGCATATCGTTACTTGTACCTAGACATGTCTAGGTACCACGTGCCAACAAACCGATTGGGTTAAATGTCGGAGTTTTCGTTGGAGTAATAAACCAATAGGGTTTCACTTAATCTCGATTTGATAAAAACCACTTTAGTGATTCGAATTTTAAATTGATAAATCTTTTTTAAAGTCGATTTTTATTATGAATTATAATCTATGATGAGATTGATCAATAATACGAATATATTCACTTTGTGTTGCTAATAAATAAAGTTTTCAAAATTTTTTAATCGGTTTTGAAATTTCCTTGGACGTATTGATTATTAAGCTTACTTAATTTTATATTATTATATTTTGTATTCGGTACTTATTGAGTGCGTTGTCACTCACCAAATATTATATTCTTTTTCGTTGCGAGTTGATCATACGGTTCGAGGAAGCGCATGAGAATTTCGAGTTCTCTTTTCTTAAAGTGATGTGTACTCTTTTAAAAATTTTCCATTAAAATATACTATGTGTTGGTAGAATAAGATATAAACGTAAATTATTTTAAATTATTTGTAATAATTTAAAACTTGTTTTTTGAGATAATGTTTTAAACTTGTCTTAATTTTTTGTCGAGAAAATTAAGACGTCGATCATGACGATGGTGGTTTTCGAGTCGTGACGGGACGGAGATCAAGTGCTAGTGCATGACAGGACTCATATGATCATCCACACTTGATCGGCATTCGATAGATTATCCAATCTCGAGCAATCTTAATTATCGTTGGTCGGTTGGGGTTCCATATCCGTTATTAGATAGTGATGTGGATCTAGCAGAAAATTATAAATATATATATAAATCTTAAAAGGTAAATATTTTATTGCATTTTTGTCAAAAGTGAACGTATGTGTCTGTCTAGAAATACTATTTTCGAGATAATTAACTTAATTACGCGATTAGCTTGTCCTGGAAATAGTATTTCCGGAACAAAATTCACATGTATATTGTTTAGGTGATTAATTAGGAAGGCCCGGAAATATAATTCCCGAAAATATGTATTTTTTTCTTTAATTAATCATGATTATTTATTTCGAAAACTTCATTTCCAAAATAAATTTTTTATATTTACGTCTTAAAACTTGCATGTACTTACCTGGACGTAGCTTTCAACATCGTACATCATGGAGTAGTCAAGGCTCAAAATGTTAAAGAGAATTCTTTAAGCTCGGTTATTTTTCATTGCGCTTTGATTTATCTTGTCTTGTCTTATTTTATCTTATTTTGAACCATTTTGATTAAAAATATAATTTTTAACTTAAATCACTTAATTATAATTAAATAAATTATAGGTTACATTTTTTAATGTCAAATCACATACTTTATAACTTTTGATAATATTATAATATTTAATTACACCCCCAATAATCTATTATTTAACTACATTATATTTAGATCATCGTAATATATTTAACAGCATCAACGATCAGTTTAATTAACTATAAAAAAATCAATCCAATTCATCAAATCAAATAAAATCATATTCAATCATAAAAAATATACTCAAACACAATCATGACAAAGAAGTCGAGACAAGACAGAAAAAAATCCCCTTAACTAACTTAACTGAAACAGTTTCTCAACTAAAAATGTGAACAGTCAATTCAGTCAGGATTATTCCCTAGACAACGATAAAAAAAAGACAAAGTGAACTTATTCCCGTTTTCTTTTAATTTTTTAGAGAAAGCAATGATTAAAAGACAAGTCGCGCGAGAAAGTGTGGCCCACATTAGATAGCGCTTTCGATCGTTAGCCTATTGTCAACAGCTGGGTCCCAATTTAAGGTATCATACCCTGAAGATTACAAAATAAAATAAAAAAGTGCAGCGCGATTGTAACATGGCACTTTATGTAATTTATTATTATTATTTTTTAAAAAAAGCTAGTTGCATGGCCAGAAGTCCCCTATAAATTGTTCTTGAGACATCTGCTACCATGCACACTCCTTAATATTTCTTCTTTTATACTACATTATACTGTACTGTCTCTCCTAAAATATCAAGTACCCAAACAAACAAAATGGGACTTATTGTTTTCGAAAAGATACTATGCCAAACCGATATTAAGGAGGGTAAGTTAATTTTCAAGACTGAAAGCTTGAAGTTTTTCGATTTTGGAGATCAAGGTAACGATAAAAGTCTTGATTTCGATGTGGTAGACTCAAAAGATGGAAGCATCCACACTTTGTGTCTCCACAACTACATAAGGAAAGAAGGCTTCCATAAGCCGGTCATCGGGAAAAGGATGGAGTGCCTATAAGAAGGAGAAACAGCTAAAAGAAGGCGATAAGGTCATCATACGAGTGAATCATCATGTTCAAGGAGGAGCTCCCGTCTGGTTCAGCATTGAGGCTCTCAGGGCCGATGTGTCGTTTCGTGGAGTATGTTGCTGGTGTCAGATTTGATCGATTTATGACACTTGAAGAAGCTTATATAGTACGCTTGATAATGAATTGGTTTTTCATATGAGTGAGTGTTATTTTTTAATTTCTCTATTTTCTTTTTTTCGTAAGAATAAAATTGACAAGTATTAACATGAATCCTGACCAGGATATGCAAATTATCCCCAGGACTATTGTCAATATTGTACTTTGTTTCGCTATTTTTGTATGTTTGTATACGGTTCAATGTATACATTTGTGGCCTAATTATTATACATGATGAATTTAAAGCTTCTACAATCTTCACTATTAATTCCTATAGTCATGCATTCATGTCTTCTCTTACGAAAAGCTTAATGAAAATCTGTTTGATAAATCATGTCGTCATCGGAGGCAATACCTTCAATTGGAGATTCCATGATCTGGTTAATATATTCTCCAAAGATCTAGTTACTATAGGATAGATCCCATCGAATTAAATTTGCAACTTTTCTTTTTATCCAAGATCTAGTTACAACCCAAAAAGAAGAAGAAGAAGAAGAAGATCTAGTTACCAATCTTACATAGTTTTCTCTTTTAATTACAACAAATCATAATATTTCTCACTGTATCTGAACATTCATCAACATTAATGCAAACATCATCTAAAATTAAAATGGACTCCGGATCTGATCACTGCCGTATATGTATAATCCTAGACATGCGTTTAATTATGCTTATTCTTTCAAATTCTTTTTTTCCTTTTTGATATTACTACCGAAATTCGAACCTGATTATTTAATCATTATACTACTGTTCTAGTAGTCAAGTTTTAAATAAGACTTAATCAAAAAATTGTGTATCATCCATGTGTGTGTCTCAATTTCTCTCGCCTAAAAGGAAAATGAAGTTAATTTGTTCACGAATTACGTGAACTCTAATGTGCAGTGAAATCGCCAGTGCTAGAAATATTAGGTACAACAATTTTATGACCAATCACAAATGATCTTAATTAATGAACCTGATCATTCGACATGTCAAAAAAATATAGAATACCTCTGAATTTTTGTAAACCCTAAAAATATCATATTCGTAAAATAGAGACGTAGACAAATTGGATTCTTTTAGAAATATTGAATATTGTTAATTAAGTCATCCATGATTACCTATCTACAAGTTTTATTAATATTAACATGAATGACATTATATGTAATTAAATCGAGAACATATGTGCTATTGCATTAATGGTGAGTTCCGTTGTTGGATACTAAAAGTCTAAAATGATGTCCGATCGATCCCATTACGAATGACATACAGTGCTGTACTGTGGCGATCAAAGCAGAACCAAACTCCAATTGTTTACTAATTTTTAGCTAAATTAAATAACTATTAATTAATCAATAATATTCTCAAAAAAAAAAAAAAAAACTATTAATAATCTAAAGACACTTTTATCCACAATATTTTTCAGTTGTTTATTAGGAGTAATTTATAGGATAATCATAAGGGTTGTAGTAATAAAAACTAATTATGTGAAAAGTCCTGGTCAAGGGTCCAGTCCCGCATAGATCCAAACCGGTCAAACCCGGATCGACCCGGACCTATGAAAATTAAGTTCAAGGCTGTTTCAAAAGTTTCGAGCGGTGACCCAGCAGGCCACAGGGCATGAGTGATGATGTGGACAGTTCCACGTAACACAGATGGGGACAGTGTATCAATAATATAGTTACACATCTCACCAGCTGATGATATGTAAAAAATATGGTGGGGTTTGAGATATCGGATTTAGCTGAGTCATTGACGTTTAGACCGTCATTTACCAGATATTATGACTGGCGGGATTTAATTTTTGAGCCCCCCCCTCATATGATCATCACACTTGATCAGTAATCATATTATCTGGGGTTTATCCGTTAACTGATATTAGTTTAGTATGATAGTTCAAATCCTTTTGTATTTTTTAAAGAAATAAAAAACTGAATGATAACGATAGAAGTTTTCGTTTATCAAAAAAAAAAAAAAAAGAGAGACAAAGGTATTCGGTCGTTTAAATTCGCTATTCTTTCAAAAAAAAGAAAAAAGTCCGATAACAATTCTTTTAAAAATTTAATTAACACTAAATCAAAACTTGAATCATATCTAATGGGTGTCTGGTCAGTTTCTCTCGCCTAGCTAAAGGAAAAGGATGTTAATTTGTTCACGAGTATACGTGATCTCCAATGAACATTGAAATCACCCGTGGCTATGCTTGAAATATTATGTACAACAATTATTACCACCAGTGATCATATATAATTAATGAACATATTGTTAACATATTGTTATGACTGTGAAAATGATATTTATATATATCGAATTATATGATTCGGACAGAAATTAAAGATTGTCAAGTCATCCATATGATTTTGTGAGTTATGGAGTGTAGAATGTTTGTGTATATTCTATGTGTTTTGGTAGAGAGAGATTGTACTTGCTGACCCCTCGGAAAATTATATATATATGTATATACCTAACATGGAAATCATCAGTCGGTATATATACCATAAAAAACAACAGCATGGAAATCAGTCGGTCAAGCAATATAGAATTAACAAGTAACATGGAATTAACTAATTTAATTAATTAATTAATTAGAGAAAAGTACGTTTTTATTGTTTCAGTATATATACCCGTAGAAGTGAGCAATATTAAAATATATGAATCCAAATCCAACTACCTATAAAGCATGCACCCATGGATCACTCATACATGATAGGAAACAAGCAATAAACTAATGAAGTTTTATAAACAATATATTGATGTTATATCAAAAAGAACTTCCTACATTTTTGGATAAAAATCTGATTTTCTTCGACAGAACAAAATTTATATATTTTAATATATATATATATATAAAACGTAAAATCGTAATTAGTTTAAGAAAAGTAAAACTTGTTTCATTATATTATTTTTTCCGTCTCAAAAATTTGTTTGATGAATCATCTTACATTAAGCTTAATGAAAATCTGTTTGATGAATCATCGTCGTCATCGGGAGGCATTACTGCAATCGGAGCTTCGATTGACCTGGTTAATATTTTCTCATTCAGGTTGTGTGCGCTTGTGGCAATGTCCACGTCAAATAGATTAATTAAGAAAATTTAGCCTCTCGTCTTTAGTCCAATATCCAATAAAAATATTACATATGTTGAATAATTCCCAATTTTTCATAATAACATTATGTTTGGATTTACTTTAAAAAAAAATGGAGCTTCAATTTTCTTTCCCAAAAACTTACTTACAACCAACATCCGATAAAATCGAAACCGTGTGACAAAATTTAAATTTTATTATTTTTATAATTCAACGACATATTTGATGTTCAACATTTTTTTATACTATTCTTCTAAAAATTTATTAATTTATTAATTCATTTTAATATATAGAATGATATAAATATATTATATTTTGCTATCTTAAAATATTATGTTAAATTTATTATTAAATATATTAAAAAAAGTTGTACACCGCTTTATAAAATAACAGAAAATTAAACTTTATCACATATCATATTTTTAGATGTTGATTTTTTTCTTTTTTCTAACATGAATTGCATATCGTATATTATTATACTTGGGATTTGCAAATTTCGGATAAACGTATTAATTTTATCATTATTTATTTTTAATTTTTATATAATATTTTTATTGGATGTCGGACATAGAGCATGTTGTTTACGTAGAAGACTAGAATTTTGACTTGGTTTGATTTCGTTTATATATTCTTTCAAGTCAATAACATTTAGTTCTTGTTGGTTTTTTCAGATTATTTTTTAAGTTGTTTTTTAGGTGTTTTTGGACAGTCGACAATCGTTCTAACTGTCTGTCAACATACGAATCCCAACTTATTAATTAAAGAGGTTATTTATAAGTTGTTAACTTCACTAGTCTATTTCCAAACATTCATTTTTTTCATGAAGTATGCTTCTTTCTATTGCAGCAACTATTTTTATTTAAAGACCTCTTTCTACTCTCTTTTTTTGCGTCAAGTCACGCGCCAGCCGCCTTTGATGATATTTATCCGTTTTCTTTGTCACCATCTCCTTAAAAACTACTAACAACGCTCGAGCGTTATTCGAGTATACCTAATTTATAAATTTTAAAAAATTATGAAATATTAATTTATGTTTGAATAAACATTTACTGATTTTTAATACATCATTCATAATCAATTCAAACCTAACATGGATCAGAATAAGGAACAATTTTTCTCTGTCTATCTATGATATTAGTCAACAAAAATTACCCAAAATTGAAAATAAAACTATAATATGTATTTATATAAAATTAATGTACAGATTTTGTTGAAATTTAGAGGTGGAAGACACAATATTGAGAGAAAACTAATTTTCTTATTGATTTCAACTAAAAATTACAAAGCTATTGTTGTTATATTTATACATCAATGTCTAAAGCTAATGGAAGAGTATTAAAACAATTTAGTACAAAATCAATCTAATCTAAGCCCATACTTGTGATTGCAATCAACAACATGCTTAAAATAGAAGAACCCATGCTTAGAGTGGTTGGTTTGTCATAAGCATGGTGGTGATTGCAAGTGGGTGATTGTAACTTGCAGAAGAAGCAATCTGCTGAAGAAGAAGACTGTTGCTTGCAGGAGAAGCAATCTCTGCTGTGTAAGCTGATTCCTGTGGCAGTGACTTGTGCTGCAAGTCATCTCTGCTGTGTAAGAAGAAGCAACGGCAGACTTTAAACAGCAACACTGGGCTGTCGAGGACAGTGGGCGAGAGACGAAGCAATGGGCCATACGGAAGTAATGAAGCCCAGCAGACAGAGGTGATGAAGCCTTGGGCCGAGCAGAAATGGGAGGCCCAGTTGGGCTGAAGTGAAAGGCGAGGCCTGTTTGCAACAGCAGAACCCATTCGCAAAGAGGAAGCAAACTGTTGGTGAGCCGCACTGTATGCACAGAACGCAAGAATCCATGCCGTTTTATCTTCTCAATAACCGTCCAGAAATCCCAAAATTCAAATATTCTTCAACTTCATTTCTTCTTCTCCTTCAACATCTAAATTTCAACAGATCTACTAAGATAAATGATAGTTGAAATATGTCATTTATCAAAAAAAAAAATGATAGTTTGAAATATGTCTTCATATTTCGGCACTGAGCTACCTGAGAATCATAAAAAAGATTGACGAAAAGGAAAAAAACATGGTCATCTCATCTCTGTTATAATAAAGATGTTTAATGGCAAAAACACTTCATAAAACTCTTCAAAGTTTAATTATATGACAGGGAAAATAGGGAAGTAGCAAAGAATTTTTTGTAACATTTCAGCCATGTATTGGTCCGAATTTATTTTTATTTTTTTTAAAAAAATCTTTTGTTTCTGCACATGGATATATATAAAAATATAATCTATACATGCTCCTCTAGCTTTTTTTTTTTTTTAAGTACAGTTTCTTTTGTTTCTGCCTTGAATATGTTCTGAGCCCTTTGACTTTGCTAATGTATCTTGTGGATCTAGTTGATATTTTATGTTTTATATTTTTGAATGTGGTGTAGTTGGTATTTTGTGTTATATCAAAATGTAGTAGAACATTTTAGTACTTTGAGCAAACCGATGGCCTTATTTAGGTTGTAGACAGCTCAGATCTCAGGAGGCCAGATGATTGCAAGTTGGAATTGGAGAATCTTTTGAAGAGGAGGTATTTATTTTCCACTATGATGCTAGCTATAGTTGTAAGCTTTTAAAACCTATAATTGGGACGGTTTTCTTTTCTGAGACTCGTCTTTGTTATATTTGGGATTAATTAGGTACTGAACTTGGAAGCCATGGATAAAACTCGCCATTGGAACATGGTTAGTTCGCAATGCATACACAGGTGAAGGGGTGGTCGAGGGATTTAATTGGCTGGTTCAGGACATTGCTTCCAGGATCTACATGCTTGATTAACTAATAATTGCGTCTACTCGGGAGAATCAGACTTCAAACCGGATATTCCGTTCCTTGAGTTTGTCACCCCTTCTGTTTCATACTCGGAGAGGATCACCTTTGTATTCTAAGTGTTAATTGTATTCTAATAAATTCAATAGTGTGCATTAAGCTTTCTTCGGTCTGTGATTTCATTTCTGAAGTGTTTATACGATGGGAAATCAAACCTTCTACAGTGTTGAGATTTGAAATCTATATTTTGAGAGAAATTGTATTTCTTTGTTCATTAAGAGAATAATTTTTACAATCCCTAATTCACTTCTATTTATACAACAATGTGAAGAAAAATCTAAAATTGTTGAAACAATAATCTAAATTTAATATAGATTTGTTTAGATATAATCCCAAATAATCATGTGAATGACTTGGTGAAGTAAGGTGAGTGGCGGACGGAATGGAATGGTACTGTCATCGCCATCGCCACTGTATTTTGCCTCGGCCAACGATCGAGAAACCGTTGATTGTTTCTTCGATTTCCAAGAGACTAGAGCGATTGCCAGAAAAACACACAAGCCCGTTCTTGACTTTCTAGTATCCGGACATTTCGCCTAATCTAGCGTGAGAAGGATTGAAGATGAAGATCGTGCAATCTGGAAAGAAAATCCCCACATCCGGGTGATGATTTAAGGTAACACAAGATTCTATGCACTGCTTGCGATGAGCTTCGATAGGATTTGATAGAAATTGAGAAAGACATAGTGTGCATTGTGATATATCTGGTCGGGTGTGTGTCGGGTACAATAATTTTCCGATGAGCTTCGGTAGATCGAGTCATCAGGTAAGAGGCGGGGAATCTTGAGGAAAATCGACGAGAATAGAGCATTGGCGTGGAGGCTGGTTTCGAACCTAGAAAGCCAAAATCAATGAGTAATTCAAGGGTATATTTCTTTTGACACATATGAATTCCTTTTGTAGACCTTGCTATCTCTGAAAACCTAGAAAATATTTAAGTGTGCCTAGATCCTTGATGCTGAATTCTCTATGTAGATGAGATTTAGTGGCCTGAATGAAATTTATATCATTTCTCGCAAGTATCAAGTCATCAACATAAACGAGCAAGGATGTGAATGAATTGTCTAGTCCTTCTCACAAACAGGAGTAATCGGCATTTGATTGTTGATAATAGAAATCAACGAGAGCCGAGGTAAGCTTAGCATTCCATCTGCCTACTAGCTTGTTTCGGACCATATAATGACTTGATCAATCGGCAAACTTTTTCCTACGGAAGTGTAAAATCTTGTGGCGGTTTCATGTAAACTTCTTCTTCAAGATCTCCATGGAGGAAGGCATTATTGATATCCAACTCGTGCCAAATGCCAATCTTTCTGCAGCGGAAATGGTGAGTAAGATTCTTATCGTTGTGAATTTCGCCATTGGAGAAAAATGTCTCATAGTAGTCTAGGCCTTCTTTACACGTGTACCCCTTAGCCACTAATCTGGCTTTATATCTCTCTATGCTCCCATCTGACTTGTGTTTTAATTTAAACACCCATTTGCAACCAATGGCTGCTTTGTTTCGTTGGTAGATCGAGTCACAATCCATTTTCCATTCTCAATCAATGCTCTTAATTCACTACTCAATAGCATTTTTCCGAGTTGACATCCTCAATTGCAGATTTATATGAGTGTGGTTACTGTCTGACATCCTATTTTAAGTGTAAAAGCCAAATGTTTTGGAGAAATATGGTGATAAGAAATGTTGTTTGACAGGGAATGGGGTGTACTCAGTGATTGCAGCGTTCTTGCAGACTTGGAGGAAAGATTCTCGATCCACGATGAGCAAGAGAGTGAACTAGACTATAATGATAGACTTGTAAATGTCTAGGAGTATATCTAGGTCTAGTAGATCTCCTCAGTTCATTTTCATTACCTGACCTGTCATTTTGATTTTCTTAGAAAGTTTCATTGTTATTTTCATCAACGAGTTCAATTTATGGTATTTCAAAAGAATCCAGAGAGCCAATGGGTGCTCCTAATGACGAAAGGAAGTCCCCATCTATGTCCTCAATGTTAGCGAGAATATGGTTCATTAGTTTCTAACATAGGAAAAGGTAAGACAAAACTATCGAAATCAATTCTAGGACCATTATATGGAAAGACATTTTCATGAAAAACTATATTATTTGACACGAAAATTGTATGACTATCAAGGTCTAGAAGCTTGTAACCCTTTGTTCCATGGTGAAAACCTAAATGAATGCATCTTGTGGCCCTAGGTGTGAATTTTGTCTTGTGTCTATCTAGTGTTGAAACAAAACAGAGACAACCAAATACCCTTAATCTAGATAAATCGATGTTTTTCCATGCAACTTTTTAAAAGGAGTCTTGTTTTCTAAAACTGGTGTTGGTGTTCGTTGATGAGATGGACAGAATGTGACACAGACATAGGACCAAAATTTTAAAGGCAATTTGCTTTGGAAAAGAAGTGCTCTAGCTACATTCAAGATATGTTGATGTTTTCTTTCAACTCTTCCATTTTGTTGTGGGTTTTCAACACATGAAGTTTCATGAATCATTCCATTTTTAGCATAAAAATTTAGATCATTAAATTCTTGGCCATTGTACTGTTCTTATTGTCTTTATGTTTTTCCCAAACCGAACCAATGCATGCTTATGAAATCTAGTGCAATGAGATGTCTAGCTTCCGATTTATGTTTCATGAGAAAGATCCATGTGTGTCTGCTAAAGTCATCTACAACTGTTAGGAAATAAGCATGACCTTGGATTGAAAGGGAAACAGGTCCCCAAATATCCATATGAACTAAGTCAAAACTTTCTTTTGCAATGGAAAGATTAAGGGGAGCAGGTAACTTTCTTTGTTTAGCAAAATGACGAGACTTTACAAATATTAGTTATGGCAAAAAACAACATTATCATTGATAGATTTGAAAGATGATAATTTGGCATTAGACGGATGTCCGAGTCTAAAATGCCATACATAAAAAACATTCTTATTTTATCAAAGTACTAGCCGTCGAATTAGTTTTAACAAAAAGAATTCCTAACACTTGAATTTGATTTTGCGTGAAGTTCATATAGTAAAGTCCACTCTTTTGCTCAGCCGATCCAATCGTCCTCCAAGACTTCAAGTCCTGCAAAAGACACTTAGAAGAGTATACAACTAGCCATACAATTAGACTCCTTTGTCGGCTGCATTGGCCGAAACCAAGTTAAAAGCAAATTTGAGTGCATAAAGGACATTATACAAGGTAATGTTTGTTGTCGACTTCATATTTCCTATGATGTGTGACCGGTACTATTTCTTTATTTGGCAAATGAATGACATGATTGGAAATTGGTTTTAATTTTGAAAATGAATGCAATGAGGAACATATATGATCACTTGCTCTTGTGTCAAGTAACCAGAAGCTGGATTTTTGAAAAAGACAATTTTTGGCTTTTGAGGATTTACCATTTTACGCAATCTTAGATGAATTGGCCATATTGCTTGTTGAAATACGAGTTTGAGAGTTGATGATGTTGGATCCGAATTGTGCCTGCCTCTTTAAAGCCTCATATTCATCTTTGAGTGATAGAAACTTTTACGATGGTACTGGTTTTCAGCATTGTCTTGATCTGTTTGTGCGAGCATTGACATTGCTTTTGCTAGAGAACTCCGAAATTTGGTGGGAAACCAACCAGCACGTAGCATTTTGCGTAGTGTGACCTGGTTTGCCACAAGTGAGTATATTTTGGCCTATTGTCTCCTTTTCTCCCTTGCGTATGTCTCGAGTTGTGAGAATTCTGTTGTGGCTTACCGTATGCATAGGCTGCTAGAGAAGATCCTGGAATTTCGAGGAGTTATCACATTTTCCCTTTCAAATTGCACCACTATCGAGAACACTTTTTGCAATGAAAGGTAGTGGCTCTACCAGTCATAAGTGTAGATCTTGTTTGAGCATGTTGGATTTAATCCTTTCAGAAACCTAATAACTTTATCTGTTTGGAAGTAACTCGACAATGATAGGTCTTAACTCGACATGTGCATACTGTAGGACATAGACATTTAGGAATTGGTCTAACATCCTCATACTCATCCCAAAGAGCTTTCATTTTGGTAAAATAGTCCGTGATTGAAAGATCATCTTGTGAAAGTGCTGAAGATTTCTTCGTCTGTGGGTAAGCAATTCTTGAGACATCACCTTGAGCAAATTGATTATGAAGATCCTCCCATATCTCTAATGCGATTTCAAAAGTTCGGATACTTGGCTTTATGGATGCGCTCACGACATTTGTCAACCAGCAGCGGACCATTATGTTGCATTGGTCCCAATGAGGGAAGAGAGGATCATTGTTTGCGAGGTTTTTGGATGCTACCATCAACGAACCTCGAGCTTGATTTTGGACCTAGAGGGCCATTTTCATGGCTCTAGACCATGAATGATAATTATGTGTCTCCAAAGGTAGAGAAACAAGAACTAGTGAAGGGTTCTCACTAGCATGAAGATGATAAGGTGAGGTTGGGTTCAATAAGAAATTGTTGGTGGTTTGGGAGGTCCGAGGAGCTGCAGGTTTGGAAAGCCTCGGAATCCTTGGAATCAACAATATCGGAACTCATTGTGAAAGCCAACAGAAAAGGTTAGAAATTTTGAATGATTTTAGTGAAAATGGAAATAGAATTCTTCCCTAAGGCTCTGGTACCATGTTGAAATTTGAAATCTATATTTTGAGAGAAACTTGTATTTCTTTGTTCATTAAGAGATAATTTTACAATCCTAATTCACTTCTATTTATACAATAATGTAGAAGAAATATCTAAAGTTGTTGAAACATTAATCTAAATCTAATATAGATTTGTTTAGATATAATCCCAAATAATCAGGTGAATGACTTGGTGAAGTAAGGTGAGTGGCGAGACGGAATGGCGTGGCCATTCCGGTTGTGTTGTATGAGAAGCAAAAACAGAATAGCATGGAGATGAAGTGACTATTAGGCTGGTTAGAAAAGAAAATGGGCATGCACTAAAAAATGGGCCTGCAGTGCCTGAAGCCCAAAATATGAGAAAAGAGATCAAAACAGTATTTCGTCTTCCTCTTTTGTCTCAATTTTATCAGCTCGTCTTCCTCCTTTGTCTCAATTTTATCATACAGCAAGAGAAATACAAAGTACTCTCATCCCTCATTCGATTAAATTTTTTATGTCGTCAACTAATCTATCACAAACACATTCATTTTCAACTATCAACATACTATTGACTGGTCACTGGTATGTTATTTAGTAAGAAAACATCATCGTAGTCTTCGTAATTACCATAATCACATATAGCGAATCAAACCCACGGACATATTCATTTCTCTGATTAGAACACATAACGTGGCTCGATCACCTCCCTCTGTAAATTATAACTTCCATCACCTCGTCATCATTTCCAGCAGTATCTTCACTAGCAACTACCATCATCCAAGCACTCATGATTCCTCTAAAGAATCCAGCACTTGCGAAAAATCGACACTAACAGTATCCCCCACAAGTTGCTGTAGCTGACAATTCAGCTTTCGACTTCTTGTTGCGGTCATCAATCCTTTTTACTTGACAATTCAGGGCATTAGCATTGTCCAACAAAAGCAAGCTCCAGTCAAAATATCTTAGGATACTCAAAGTTGTGTATCAGTTGTTCCAGAAACATCATGGTCAAGTTGGAGCTCTCGTACTGAATTATCACCTGATATCAATGGAGATCACCTTTCCAAGCCACCCCCGCGAATATGCTGTACACAAAACTTCACCATTCTTTCGAAATCCCAACCCATACACAGCTTCCAACATCGCCGAGCCTGTCATTACGTAAGGGAATTTGTACCCGATGATCTAATTTCCATATATTCTCCCATGACTCTGTATTACCGTACTCTTTCATACCCATATTTCTGGACAATTCAATCCTTCATTGTTCTCATTGTACGAAAAACGGGCATATGAGACTCCTTATACACAGTAGTCCATAAGTGTTCGAAATGGTTTAAATGCGGTGGGAGTTGAATCTCTCGAAATAACTCAGTATGCGCATCAAAACCTAAAATTACACCGTAATCATTCTCCAACGCACATATACAATGCAAAGCTCCATTGAAAATCAGATGAAAACGTCCACACCATTTGTAACTTCGAAGCAATTTCAGAAATATCTTTCCATGAATTCTTACATTGTGAAAAAACCTCAACTTGAAGCGCCTTACGTTCCACAGGCTTGCTATAATCCCATTGGTAATAATATCGAAATCAATAATCTTAAGAATCTTGTAATCCTTACTCAGAGGGTCGAAAGCAAAACCGAGACGCAAAGCTCCAACAGTTGTCATGATTATGAGGGATCAAATTGGGTGGTTTAGGGAGGGTAAGCATTTTTTGTATTAAGGGATTCCATAATACAATATCTGATCCCTGATTTATCATCAGTCGCGAGGCATAGAACGCCATCGCATATAGCAAGCGATTTCAGATTACCAGCGTAGAAAGGCTCAAACGGAGTGAGTCAGGAGTTGGCCAGGGATCCAAATCGTGATCATTATTGACATACAATTGACACTGATTCCCATATGGTAACTGTTTCCCCGAAAATCAAGTACTCACTGTTTTAGCCGGCCTAGCTCTTGTTGATACTGGAGAGACGAAAAGGAGTTTTGATGATATCGGGCCATTCTTTGTTGACACACATACAGATGCCAAGTGTTTTGAGAGGTAACTTTGTGGAATATTTGGACAATAAGATCATCCTTCAAATCTTCCATTTCAGTATCCAAGGAGAAGATGAAGTCAATGGCAGTATTCTGGTAGTATTTGACAACAGACACAAAACAATCATTGCAATTAGTACTACTACTAGTATTAGTTGTCTGATATGACTAGATGGTCAGAATGGATATATACAGTCTTACAGAGAATATATATTACTGTAGTAGATTGTATAGAGCCAAAAATATATATATAAGTTGTTATAGCGTGGATAGTTTTGTATTAGCAACTCCATAGTCTTACCTTTATGAAAAGGAATTTTCTTTTTTGTTTTGTAGAAAGAAAAGAAATAGTATATTTAGGGATATTTTCATGTAGTATTGAATTGATTTGAGTTAAATGTGGTACAGGGGACTTGATCATTTTGGAAAGACCACAATTGTTTTGAAAATAAATGGAGAGGACACTAGCGTTATCAGTCCCACTCTAGGCTTCAATATCAAAACCATTGCTTACCAAAAAAATGTATCTCTTTAAGGCATTTTCTGCATAAATTTCCTTAACATTTGGAAAATGTTAAGTGCTAACTTACTCGAGCCAGGCAGATTGAAATTTTGTTAATAGAAGCTCACATTGTATTAGCAAATAAATAAAAGTTCACATTTTTATTCATCAACAGTAGTTAGCTATTACATAAAATTCCTCTGTTGGTTTTAATATTCCTGATGATAAGATTGTTGAAGCTCACACTCTGATGAGATCTCTGTCTTGTGTGAACTTTAATTCGAATAATGCGATTGTTGCAGTAGGTATATGTTAAATATATGGGATGTTGGAGAATCAAAGAACAATAAGGTCATATTAGGAGGAACTACTTTTGAGCAAACTGATGGTCTTATTTGGGTTTGAAGACAGCTCAGATCTCAGAAGGCTAGATGATTGCAAATTGGAATTGGACACTCTTTTGAAAGGAGGTATTTATTTTCCACAATGATGCTGGCTACATTGAAA
>JANIEQ010001454.1:135000-202760 GCA_024708375.1 Oxalis stricta | reverse complement strand
AATTCCAAGAATCGAATCTGGTTCTTTTTATTAGATTGGATCGAGTGAGCTCCTAAAGATGCACAGGTAGACACCCTAGCCACTAAACCACGGATTGAAATTCAAGATTTTTATATTTATATCTCTGCGAATTTGTTTGGATGAATTCAACCATCACTTGACTAAATGTTTCGCGATATACCGCGCCCACAGTAGTGGGGGAATAGGTGCTAGCACCGAGAGAAAGCCCGATAGAGACCCCTGCTGTTATTTTATGGGATCCTTGCTTTTTGACCTTCAGCTGATAGATGGCTTCCCCAAGCAGCTTTTTGTCCTGGGATTCATTCGTACACTAGTAGTGTACTCACTCTCTTCGCTACCTTATAGTATGATATTTCTTTCGTACCCAACTCCTACAATAGTAGTGCACTCACTCTCCTGGTCTTATTCCATCCATTCGTACCCTACGACAAGAAGTGTACTCACTCTATATGATACCTCATCTCTTCTTCAGATGCAGCTTCCAGGAATTGCTTGCGGTATTAGCTATTAGTTGAAGATTGGTCCCAACCGATTAGTGTCAAGTATTTCTGGTTCACCTCAGATGTTGCAGTGTTTAATGATAGGAATGACTATAGAAAGTAGGGTAGAAGTGGTACCAGCCCGTACGAATTCTACGGAAGGATAAAGCGCAACCTGCTCGTACTCTGACCTGGGCTCATTAGCAATCAATCTCGAAGTTGACCTTGGGTCTCTTGCCCTCCAATTCATCTTCTGCAACTTCGAGAAATGCTGCTTTAGGATAAATATGTTTTGAGATAAACCGGATATTTTACTATTGCTTGGACCCTTCCTGCTCTTCAGAGAAAGATATCGAAGCAACGGACCTTAGAAGAAGACTGGAAAGGTTGAGATGGCATCGAATGCACTCTTGTAAGGGATTGTGCCAGAAAAGGTATCAGTAGGACTTGCTAAAGTAGTAGGAGAGGGAGGTTGGTAAGAAAGGAAAGAACTTGTATTAAAAGGATTCTTTAACTGCCAATTCCTACCTGCTGTTGTTCCCCTCCCCACGGGCACATCATTACGATTAAAAACAGAGAGCGCTACGCACCGGTACTGAGCATTGAATGATTTGATTCTCACCCTCAGGGCACGACTTTAGTGATGGGGGAAGACTAACTACGGAATTTCCCTCTTCTTCCTTGTCTGATCCTATCCATCAGGCTTGACAGAGTAATGGGACTGGGACTGAAAATAGTAAGTAAGAAAGTCTGACCTCGGGGCTTGCTACTATTTTTCCAACTAAGGCCGAAAAAGGTCCTCATTTGGATGAATACCCGGAAAAGGGATTTTATTTAGTAACAGATGCCGTAGAATCAAGATCTTAGATCAACAGGGCTTACCTTACTTCAGAAACTGATTCTGCAACTAGCAAGTCTCCATCCTCTATCGGTCTACTTTGTACTTCTCTCTATTCTATGGTCTTGCTACCATCCTCCCCCCCCTCGTAGATTAACCATGGTCAGTTCCTTTAGCACAACCTCTTTGTGCAATTCCTCATCTGCACCTGAAAACAGCACTGGAAAAAGAGCAAAGGGAATTTAGCTAGCCGGGTCTTTTACTTTATAGCATTAGTAAAATCTCTTTACTATTGGGATATCTGAAATAGAATCTTTTCTCCTCTTCACTAGAGTTCGTCGCTTCCTAACTTGCCGAAGAGAAGGTATTAATTAAAGCAGTAATCATCGAAGGCATACCGATACCGAAAGAGTTAAGGTAAAAAGTCTCCGGGTTAGAGTCACCAAGAAAGCAGGGAAGGCATAGAGTCGACGCAGTCAAGCAGGAAAGACGGAAAAAGGGAGAATATAAGTACTACAGGCAGAAGTCCAAGAGCCTAGTCGTGCAAAGATCCAAGCAGCGTATTCTGATTCCGTTGCGAAAACAGCTTCTTCTCGACGCAGGAGATTCGTGAACAAGCCCATCTAAGAGCCTAGCAGTAGCTGCCTTTCTTTTTTTCTTCTTTCGTCTCTGCTATGAAACTAGTACGGTAATCCGGTAATCTTTATTTGACATACCCTAGGTAGAGTTACCCTCTATAGGACTATAGTGTGGGAGCTTTACAATACCTCACCGTCACCTTTTTAATTGCACGAATGTCAACACATAGTCTAAGGGACCCATCTTCTTTGAAAACCGACTCGGTATTCCAGACCTGATAGGAACCATGGATGGAGAATGAAGCTGATGACATAATTGTTCTAGAATGCTTATTCCTTCCAATTGCTCCTTAGGATTGCAGGCAGCAGAACCATTATTGCAACAATTCAATTAGGATTTAAAAAGATGCTGAAGGACCAGTCTCAAGAAGGGGATTCTGTCTGTCAAAACCGGGAAATCAAAGAGGAGGAGGCCCAGGTTTTGAGGCAGAGATGTGAGGACGTCGTTCGGGGTTCGTGGCTAGGAGTCAGTCACTTCGACAAAGAGCGTCCTTAATTATAACTTTCTAAGTTGAATGAAAGATATTATGATTCCCGATGAATAGAACGAGTTTACCGGTCTTGTGAGCGAAGCTTTGAGCCTGTGTAGGTTACCAGTCTTCCCAGCCTTAGCTTTGAGGGTGAGCAGAGAGACTTCTTACTCGCTCAGTGGTCGAGGCAAACCTCTTTATAGATGCACTGCATGCAGGATCTACCGCATCCTTATAGTAAACCTTATTACAGGAATAAGCTTAACCACAAGAACTATTCCATTCTTTCACTACTCTCTCGCTACCTTCTCGGATTGCAGGATCGGGGCAAGAAAAAGAAAGAGAAATTCTTGACTTAGATCCTTCGACAGCTCACACAGCAAAAGCTACTTCCCTACCGAATCCACTGGCAAAAGAGCTATACCTGTTGGAGCTGGATTCCATAGAATAGTACTAGCTGCTTCTCCATAGGTTGAATCTACAGGTCCGCATTCGCTCGATCTACACAATTTAAAGTGAGTATACCTCCTTCTAGGATTGGAAAGTGAGTCAACCTCTTTCCATTCTCAGGCAAAGACTTCCTTATTATCAAATCAAGTAAGTAGCAGTCTTTTCAGTACAGATGATGTACCCCTATCTAGTGGACTCGTTGTTATTCTGAGATGGGAGTGGAGGTTTTTAGTCGCAGATTGACTAATAGCTTGTTTGCAAATAAGCTGTTGAAGGAAGTGAATCACTAAAACGAAGCGGAATGAAAGGTCAGACTTTCAATGCGATCGGACTGAGACTGACTTAAAAGAGAGCCTATTCATGAGATATTCATTGACTACAGTCTGCTTGGAAGGAAATAGATTATCCATGCAGTTACTACTAGCTTTATTGGATTGGCTGTCTTCTCTCTGTGACTCAAGTAGAAAGGAGAAAGTAAACATAGTCCAGCGGAAATGTAGTATGAGATTAACTAATGTCGTATGATAAGAAGAAGAAAAGATATGTGAGTGATGCTTCTCCAAGTCTCACGAACGGTATAGGAAGGATGCCCTGTAAATGAGATCCCGGATGGTTGGAGCAGACTCAAGGCTCGTACACATCAGTTCTCGGAAACCTCCCGGGCATTCTTATATAGTCTAACTTGCTTACGAACCGAAAGGAATCAAAGTTTTTGTGCTCAATGTGATTGGATATCAATTGGGGCAGCGCTAGAGGGCGGGTATTCCCCTTAGGCGGGAAAGACAAAAGCCGGGGCGATTGCTTGACACTCCACCGATACCGGGTTCTCGTTCATGCCCAAAGCAGGATTGACTCTGTAAGCTGGGCCAAATCCTCTGTTCACTGTCTTATCTAGGACATTGGTTGTAGAGGATTTCCTCTGCTAAGATCCCAAGTCCCAAACAAGATAGATGTTGGAGCAAGGGCGGCTACTAGAAGCTAGCTTTCATACCTGGCTCAAGCCGGACCCTTACTTTACAGAACTCATCAGCCCCTGACTGGATCAAAATTCGTTGATTGTAATTCTCTTTTCTGGGTCTCGTGAATCGGTCTTTGATACACTTGAGATGGTTCGGCATCCAGATTGATAATAAGGGAGCACATCCTTTGCCCTTCTTCCTCAGTTCTGCACTGATAAAAGGTATGGTATTTACTCCTGCTGAGACGCTTATCGCTAGGCCTGGTGATTAGTCTAAAGTAAATAAAGCGGCGATTATTAGACTGTGATGTGAGGTGCAATGTCTGCCTTGTTTGTGCATTAGGAACTCTTGCTAAGCAATAAGACCAACAACAAGCGGGGGACTTAGTTGCTTCACAACCTTTCACTCGATAGAAATTCAAACACAAAATAATAAGAGAACTCTTCCAGTCCTTTCAATACAGAATTTAATTTCCAGTAGAAACCTAAAAATGAAAGTATGTACAGTATTTTTAGATAGAATCTAACCTGAATAGATGTCAATCTATTAGGTTATTTTTATTAGCTCTTGGGTCATTTTTTGCTTCAAATAGGAGGCTATCTTTCCTCTGTGTGGTCCGCGTTGAGTGGCTTATCCCTGGCTCGTACCTGTTAAAAGGATCTCTCAAACCAGGAGTGCTGTTTGGTTATAGTAAGAAGAGAGAAGACGAGACTATGGCATTGGTTTTCACCAAATCGGTAAAGAACGAACTCAGGTGCGCCATACACCGACGCTATGGCAGGAGTTTGAGCTCCGCGAAAGGTATGCTTCCAATTGAGCTTGTTTATCAATTTAGTTTTTTATGATACAAAACTAAGGATTTGGTTCTAAACAATATATATATAAGGTGAAGACGTTCATTCACCTTCAGTGGAAGGCAACCTTTATCAGCATGTGCGGGCTGTGAAATGGAAGTTCAGTATCGTCGTAAATAATGATCTAGCCATAGACGAGAAGATGGAGTCATAACTTATGTCATAATGAAGTTAGTCGTACTACGGCTTCACGGTACGTACTCATATAGCAATGCTAGCTCTGAATAGATCAGACCACATAATCCCTTGAGAACTGAGTAGCCTACACAGGCCTTGAGAGATAATGGTAATAGATTCTTTGAACTGGAAGTAGGAGAAGTTCGTAATAGCCACCTTAGTCATGGGCTCTTTCAAGAACTATGCCTTTCAGATAGACCCATCCCAAGGTACACTTGTCCTAACTAAGGTTTCTAGTTTTCTTCAACTCCGTTGTGAGGCTGTAAATAAGGCTAAAGCTCTAGAAGGAGTCAGTCATTCCTATGAAGTCTTGTCCACTAGGCTCTGACTTGGTATAGCAGAAGGAGCCATATAGGATCCAAACTTAGGCTAAAGCAGCGAATCGCTCTGGAACTAGAGGGACTCTATCATCATGAACCCTCTTTCTTAAGGTATAAAAGGCTCTTCCGTCCCCATGGGATAGGGATCTTATTTATGTATAAAGCCAAGATCAGAAGTAAGGACTTTCAGAATGGAGGCTGCTAGATATAAGGCAAGGCTAGTTGATGTATTAGAAAGACGAGAAAGCTAGATTCGACTAGGTTCCCGGATACAACTAAAATATAGTAGAAGCCATTGCCGTTGACCTAGCTATCAAGAACTAGAGATTGGCAGTTCTAGTGCTAGAATAATTCCAAAGAGCTACTTTTTTTTGTCCAAGGGCTATCACTTTGAACTCCTTCACCGATTAATATGAAAAAAAGTCCTCGAAGGGGGAGATGTCCCTTTTCTTTGGCTAACCCTCCTTCAAAGAATAAAGTTGCTCTCCCGACAGACGAATTAGATTCTCCTTGGGACTTACTTTGTCATGACTCGGTCTACTTCTCTGATGAATGACATGGCTTGCTTGGCGGAAGTCTTTATATTGCCAAGTCTCGGATATTCCGTAATAGCCGCACATAATCACATAATAGGAATAAATAAGACTATCACACGAATGCCTTTGCTTTGCCCTAAAGAATCTTTTTCGATAGCTGTCCCAAAAAAACCTTCTACGTGGTGCTCCTAACGAAGCTTCACAGGTACAATAAAAGCTTTACCAGAACCCTAACCCTTTCCGAGAGAATCTTTGGAAAGACTCCCATGTGTGATTGCTGACTAGAGAACTTCTTAACACATCATAGGTCTTCCTTTAACGCGCTTTTTTGAGAGTGAACTCCCCCGATCTCGGATTTCAGTCTTTAACCGTCCCATTAGCAATTCTAGTACCAACTAGCGAAATCTAGCTTGGGAGTAGACAGACCTATCGACCGATGACACTATATTATATATAATATAATGCCAGGTAAAGCTGCACCATTGGAAAAACAGTCCATTCATCGCATAAAGGTGGGTGATCAATTATCCTCTGACGAATAATTTGAAAACATCCATTCTGGTCTATTATTTTGATTATTAGTTTATTAGTCTTAGAATCCCTATTCCTTGACTACAACCTTCGGAGAACAGATTTAGAAGGAGTTTCAGAACTTGAGAATTGGGTTAGGACCCTTCTCAAAGAAGAGGAAGCTTGCAACTTTTTGAATCATGGACTGCCAAATATTCTTATCGAAATCAAACTTTTTAGTATGCATCTTTTACTGATCAGGTATCTGTCTCCCAGAGCTGTCAAAGCGAGAAATCCGAAGCGGGCGGTGACCCTTCAGTAAGCAGGCTGTGACAAAGAAGATGCTAATTGCTGAGCATCGGCTCTGTCCAAAAAGCCAACCACATGGTCTTCAGTGACGAAGGCGAATCAGTGAGCAGTTGCGAATTGAGATTACTACTATGAGAGCTAAGCCACTCTTTCTCTACTGAGAAAAGCTTAAACACTTCTGCTCTTGCAGCAAGGGACTGGGGATAGAATAGGTGAATGCAATCACCATCAAAGTGATAGGATTTTTCTTCTAAAAAGTGCTGACCCACATAGATTCCCTGCCAGGAATGGTTTTCGTTTTTATCTTTTTTTCTTTTCCTCAGCCATATGGACGATCAGAGTCTTGTGTGGAGAGTACCCCCTGGGTGGTTCCATGCGATATACAGATGTGGCAAAACCTAAAGGTTCCTTTACTCGGGCTGTGGGGTGCCATTAGCTATGCACTTGCAATGGTTAGGAGGTAGATTGGATCAAAGCAATTCATCACTTCTGGTGGAGACCTGCGAGCAACTATCTCTTCCAGCCTACCTGTACACAACTCCTTTACGCAAGATTCAACACTTGATCTTAATATTGAATTCCGGTATTTCAGCTTTAATTTGCTCATAGAGAACAAAAGATTCAGACTATTTTGTATGCTGAATTCAGGCAACAAGACAGGAGCATACATAAGAAAGATCAGATCAAGGAATAAAAGCCTTTTTTCTTTGTGCTTTGTCCTCCAAACAAAGTTCGCTTCTTGACGGGAAAAGGATTGACATCGAGTTCTAGCTTTTGAGATCAAAGGCTGGAGCCGGCAGACTACGCAACTCTTTGAGGTTACGACATAGATGAACAAAGGCTTTCACCTTAGCTGGATCAGCCTCAATTCCTCTCTCACTCACGATTCAAGCTAAGAACTTGCTCGAAGACATCCTTGACTTTATAGTTGTAATCTATCCTCAAAAAGCGATCGGAAAGCGAAGCCCTTCCTTCCAATCCAAGCCGGCGAAGCCGCCCCTATATCTAACCACCACTCATCCCGATCACATATTAGCTCGATTTTCTTGACGGCTTTAAGGCGAAGCCGCCTATTTCTTAGGGCAAAGGGCGCTCCCTCCTCCTAACAAGTTGCTGAGTTCGGCTTTCGGGGCTACCTGCTTTAGGGCTTATGTAATATATATGTAATATATAAAGAAAGAAAAACCCTCTTAGGGCCTTTTTGTTAAGGGCTGCTCGCCTTTTTGAATAGAAGGAAGTGGGATAGCGGAGGTGATTTCGGTAAACCAATGCATGAGCTGAGGCTCCCATGTCCCGCCGACCCTCCGAAAAAGTAAGGTCGTAAAAGGGCTCATAGGAAGTCAGAAGCAAGCAGAGTCAAAGGCGGGTCAAACTCACATAAGCAGAGGGGGAGACACATTCATGAAAAGCGAGAATCCGTGCCGTGGGGGACTCACTATGAATGAATATATAGATCTTACTTTCGGGTAAGAGTAGGAACATCTATTAGTCCGTATCGTGGGTCTACTTGTTACAAAAGGCGAGCATCCCCATTCCAAAACATGAACATGGGTCCTCAGGCAGGCATCGAAAAGGGGACAAAAAGAGTCTATTTACCTTTACAATATTCCGGAATGTATCATGGCCCTATCTATTCATCATCTTAAAAAAAAAAAAGGGGGGGAACAAATAGGCGTGGGGAAGGGGGAGAGGGGGGCTACGAGCCCTCTCCCGTTGCTGTTCCCGGACCACCCATCCCTTCCTTCCCCTTCGCCCGGCCCGGCGGTGAGGTCCGATGAGATCAGATCTCTCGAACGAAGTGAAGTGATAGGAGGAGAAGACTGCTGGCGGTAGATCTCTATTCATTAGACCCCCTTGTATAGTAAGGGGAAAACGGAAGTGCGCTCCTGCGCACCAGCGGAAGGAAGGCGCTTTGGAAGCTTACCTTATATTAGAGAAAGGGGAAAGCCAAAAAAACCTACCCCCAACAAGTTGCTGGATCGAAGTAGAACATCCGCCCGCCAGCAGCAGAGGGGGTTCGATTCCCATTATACGTGATGTGGCGCAAAAGACTGATTCAACGAGATAGTAAATGGCTAAATTAAGATTTAAAACTTGTCGTCTACTTTTAGGAAATGTTCGGAAGAGAGCACTTACAATAATACAACGCCGCATTCTCCGAAGATTGAGGAATGCGAAGAAAAATCTTAAGAGAAGGATTTATTCGAGAGAAAGGCTTAACAGTTACATCCAATCACAAACAACACGAAAGTTGTCCCTTTTTTATGCCATCACAGAGATGCACAGAGGAAGAGAAAGAACTTCATATATCCCTTTTCTACTCAATCTAGAAACAAGATTGGACGTTATTCTGGTTCGTCTCCATTTTTGTGAAACTATTCCTCAAGCAAGGCAGCTGATAAGTCATCGAAGGGTTTGTGTGAATAATGGAATGGTAAGCATTACTCATTTGAAAGTTTCCCACGGTGATTTAATATCTTTTCAAGAAAATTACGCGAGAATCCGCGGTGAAGAAATAAGGAGAGCTTTCTATATCGAAATATCAGTTGATAAAATCATAGGAAAATTCCTGGATCAACCGGTAAGAATGTGGAGAAGAACCAAAACTGAATGGTTCCACCTACTCAAAACTAAGAGGGGATGCCGCCTACTACTAAAATCCGGGTTTTTGCAACAGTTGCGTTCTTCTATGCAAAAAGAAGACTTAGAAAGAACAAAGAAGTTTGGATCCGAAAAAGTATGCTTAGGCAGTTCCTTCGCTGAGCACAACAGAATGAAGAGGAATGAAAGAACAAAGAAGTTTGGATCCGAAAAAGTATGCTTAGGCAGTTCCTTCGCTGAGCACAACAGAATGAAGAGGATTTTGTCTCGTTTCAAATCCCGATTCTTATCGAAGAGAAGGAACGATAAAAACCGAAATCTTCCGAACGACCAAGTCATAATGAGATTAAAAAACAATGCTTCTTTAGATCGTAATTCGACCTATTGCTCCGCATCCCCCCATCAGTATACTATGAAGAGAAGAATCAAAAGGATCGAACTACCTACTCATTATTCGGAGGTTAATCATAGAACACCAAAAGCTGTGGTATCTTATGGACCTAACATAGGTCACATCCCTCACGACATAAGATTGAAAGATTCAAACCTTCCTCTTCGGAGCGGAAACGGACGTGGCCAAAACATATAAAGATCGGCGTAGTCGCTCATAGGGACATATCTATCCGGATAGAGGATAGTCTAGATCGATTCATAGATAGATTTCCATCCATATAGATAGGTATCTCCGTGGATATTCCTAAAGATAGGAATCCATCGAGATCTTGATTCACTATTTCTTTCCATTTTTTTTTATTTTGATTGCCTTTTTTTGACGATAAGTTTAAAATCTTAATGCAGGCAAGGAAAGAAGAATCTTGCTTCGAAAGGCAAGGAAACATCGTTTTTCTTTCAATTATTACTTGCTGGATCGGAGCGTAGACGAGCGAGCAGAGCCCAGGAAACAGGGAAGCCCGTCATAGAGCAGTCGACTAAAAATAGAAGACTGCTGGCCTGAGAGAAGGTGGCCCCCCTCGGGAAACATGGCCCAATTTATCTTCTTTCTTTTTGATTTCGGGTTTCTTTTCTTGTTTTTTTTTTTTTTTCAGGGGCCCAGAACGCTAAAAGGTGGGGGAGAAGCAAGCCGAACCTTTGATCGACCTGGACACATAAAAAATTCTCGGCGTCGAGAGAGATTCCGTAAGTAACTCAGTGAGTGCTTTCTAAGGGAAAAAGAAAATGAAAATAGGAACAACCGCGCTGGTCGTAATAGAAAGACTTTCATGCTAGTTCTTGCTCCAGCATGAAAGTTCCATTTCAGGGAAGGACAACGTACCATGATACTTTCTGTTTTGTCGAGCCCTGCTTTGGTCTCTGGTTTAATGGTTGTACGTGCAAAAAATCCGGTACATTCCGTTTTGTTTCCCATCCCAGTCTTTCGCGATACTTCAGGTTTACTTCTTTTGTTAGGTCTCGACTTCTTCGCTATGATCTTCCCAGTAGTTTATATAGGAGCTATAGCCGTTTCATTCCTATTCGTTGTTATGATGTTCCATATTCAAATAGCGGAGATTCACGAAGAAGTATTGCGCTATTTACCAGTGAGTGGTATTATTGGATTGATCCTTTGGTGGGAAATGTTCTTCATTTTAGATAATGAAACCATTCCATTACTACCAACCCAAAGAAATACGACCTCTCTGAGATATACAGTTTATGCCGGAAAGGTACAAAGTTGGACTAATTTGGAAACATTGGGCAATTTACTTTATACCTACTATTCCGTCTGGTTTTTGGTTTCTAGTCTTATTTTATTAGTAGCCATGATTGGAGCTATAGTACTTACTATGCATAGGACTACTAAGGTGAAAAGACAGGATGTATTTCGACGAAATGCTATTGATTTTAGGAGGACTATAATGAGGAGGACGACAGACCCACTCACGATCTACTAACAAGGAAAGTAGCCCGGAGAGATTGGTTCAAATCCAATTCGTGAGATGGCCTTCTCGGTCATATACCATTACTCGTTCCCCTTTCGAATGCTCGTCACTCAGGTCCATCATCAAATCCTGAAACAACTAGTTAGGTTTCGTCGCCCGGGTTAAGGAAAGATTTAGATGAAATAGGAGTTCCCATCGGCCCAAGTGGTAGATTAGACCTCCGGTACTCTCTTTTTAAGATTTCCAGTTGTCTCGATCTCGGTCAATTCCTAAACACGACACGATTAAGCAATTAAACCAACCAAAAGAGAAGATATAGTGGGAGACCGGGACCCTCCTCATTGAGAGAGTCCGAACGAATCTTAGGTTCTTCCAATAGATGGACTCTTTATTGGTAGTTCTACTGGGGGGCAGGGGATCAGTCTTTGTGCCAGCCTTCGCCCTTCGTTCTCGTGATTGAATTCCTCTCCAAGTAAGCTCTCTCTGTCCGCCAAGAGAAAGAGGGCAGCTAGGGGTAGAGCTAGTAAAGGGCTAGCGCAAGAGCTGGGGATAGGTTCTTAAAGGGCGGCGGGCAGGTAAGGTTCTAGGTCAAAAGCAGATTCTCGGGCAAGGGTAAAGGCATCTAAATAAAGTGCTAAGCCCCTTGGCTGGAGATCCAATGGAAGTTGGAGTAGTTGATAGCCTAAGTATAAAATAGTCTTCGGCAGGTCTCGAAATAGGAAATGGGGAAATGAAAGTAGGGTTTTCAAATCTATGTCTGCCCTCCATTCTTTCACTCTTTAGCCCTTTTTAAATCACTCTCCTCTGGTCAGCTGGCGCCTTTACATCAGAAAAAAGGCAAGCAGGTGATGATGGAATCAGAACTTGAAGATCCAATTTCAGTCTCTGGGTAAGATTTATCTATAATAGCAGTTCCTGTCCCGTATTATAAAGTGACTCTTTCGTCCCTTTCAGTTCTCGTGCGTGCCCCCTCTCTTCCATAGTCATTCCAGGAGAGTTAGTTGAAGCCTTCGCGTCCCAAAAGCATAAATTAAGGTCCCAAGGATAATAGCCATAGCCAATGCTTTCCTATCTTAAGACCTGACTCCTGCCAGACAGAGAGCGAGTTAGAGTTGCCTGGCTGCCAGTTTCCTTAACCAAGTGTGAGCAAGTCTAGAAGTCTCCTTCTTTTTCAAGCCAGGCGGAAGGACCAGTCTCAAGAAGGGGATAGGGAATAGGTCCATATAATAAGTAGGTCCAAGCATTCCTCTAGGCTTTTGAGCCTAGGTGGCCGGAAAAGCACTCTTCTCAATCCAGCTAGCAATGGATATGGATATTATGCAAGCTATTTACTTTTATCTCCGGCCATCAGAAAGTAGGAAGATTGTATTTCACACAATTGAGTTATAAATTGGATAGCTGGGTGGCGCAGGAGCAAAAGATATATTTTGTTGGTATTAGCCCTCGAATAGGTTGTTCGGGAGCTAATAGAGTATACTAATTTGCTATAATTTTATTTCTCAAAGATGAAGTCAATAGAGTCTTTTTCTGAGAAAGGCATGAATCTGACTCTGGATCATGATTAAGCTATGGAACACATTAGAGTAGGGTAAGCTTAGGTAGCGCTCAAAGCGAGATAGTAAGCTTTCTCTTATGTTATTCCTACCCTAATGGATCAAGAATAGGTAGCACAGGTCAGCAAGCAAGCAGAGCTAGATCAAAAAGATATAACGAAAGTCTATCCTAACCCGCCACCCTTATTACTTGTTTTTGTTCTTTATATTCGAAGAGTTTCCCAGGGGAGTAGAATAGTCTCGATCATGTGAGAGAATTGGGTGTGGAAAAACTGACTCACATACGAAAGATTCATGCTAAAAGCAAGCTGACTTTGACTGGATTCTGTCTACTAGCAGCTATTGGAATGGGAGACTGGCCTGGCAATGTATCCAATCAGTTACCCGACAGGCAGCTTCTTGATTCTTTCCTTCTCTTCTAGGAGATATTATACAGACTACTTTCTATTTAGTATCCACGGCAAAAGAGGCTCTTCAGAATCTTCGTTAAAAGTGCATTATGAATCTTTTTTTCATCATAAAGCGGGAAGTCTCAAAGCCCTTTACCTGCATTGAGGCAATACAGATTGATTAAAGCGATAGACGCAATTTGACAATTAGCGGAGGTAGGGATGGACTTGGTCTTCATTCATTCCCTGCGGAAGGCTCGTCAGAAGATCCTTCCTTCTCGAGCACTTTTTCGAGTGTAAACCCAGCCGAAGTTCCGGGTCGACCACTAGGAATCAAAGAAGGATCCAGCGCCACAACGGGCTCGATCGATGCTGGCTGTACTGCAATATAACTAAGTGGTATGTGGGATCAAGGCCTATGAGAGCTTTTGGAAGAAAGAGGAAATAACAACTGCTGGATGCACACTGTTCCGGCGCCTGCTTTGTTAGGTTCTGCTGATACGGATGTGTTTGAAACGTCGTCCCCGACCCCCTTCCCATGCTGACTGCCAACGACAACAGGTACTTTCGGGTCATCAACAGAGAGCCCTTCCCCCCACTCCAAAACTAGAACTCTCCTATAAAAAGAGATCATAGCTTTGGAGGGCTCTCAGAATTCTGCGATATGGAACGCTTTGCCGTGTACCATTTTGCTGAATTTGCTTCAGATGGTCCACGTAAGTGGATTCTGACAGCGCGGTCCCCTCTGGGTAAAACCAAAATCCCCGAATCTGATGTCTTTTTGAAAAGACAGCTTCACGAGAATACCCGTCGGTCACCAAAGCCCCCTCGATATGTTTTTCCATTTGGAGTTGGGTCTGTACAAACAAGTCCCGAACTCCCTGGTTGTAAGACATACCCACCAAATGAATACCAAAGCGATCATCGAGCTCTTGTCGACAAGCGTTGTCATCCGGAGGTAAAAGTTCCGGAATAAGAGACTGCTGATTTACGCTCGCTTCCGAACTTTGATGCGCCGGAAGCCCCCGAAGGAACCATCATGTTACCCGAGGGTTCCTCATCCAAAAGAAAAAAAAAGGGCGGCCAAAAAGAGACCTCCTGCCCCCACGAGCCTATTTAAGGAAGAATAGACTCCTACTAAGTAGCATGGATTGGATCTTTCCCCATATAAAAATATGTAAATCAACACAAAGGGGAGGAGCCGAAAGATACAATAGAAAAAACTAAGCAAGGTAAATAATATTAGATTAGTAAATAGTCCTTGGATTCGCCTTTTTCCGTAAGCCTAGAAGCAAGGTGCAGTCAAGCCCTTTGAATCAATTCCATTGAAGAAGACAGACTTCCAGACTGAAACCTGCCCCTTTGCCAAGGAGAGAATCAGTCTTCATTTTCCATCAAAAGTGAAACTCTTAAAGCTTAACTTGAAATGTACTTGGTACACCGATTCCAGGTCAACTTAACTTGGTACTGATTCCGGGTAACCATAGAAAAAGGAAAGGACGAAAGAGGAATGAAAAGCGTCCATTGTCTCATGGGGCAAGCAACCTTAGTGAAGAAAATGGTTTAAGTACTTATTGCTAATGTAACCTAAGCAAGATTGTAGTTTCCCAAAACTGCCGGATCTAGGTATCGTTTCGCTTGTGCTTATTTCAAGGGAAGCATTTCGCTCCACTTCTGCTTGAGTACCTATCCTATTCTTATAGAATGGTCAGATCAAGCATTTACTAAATCTCTTTGTGCTCCATTTTAGATATATATATAGGCTAAAATAAAAAGGTTAATCCTTATCGGCCTATTGTTAACTCTAGTCCATCTCTGAACCTTCGAATCTCTTTCCCCCACTAAGCATTTTTTTAGTCAAGCTTCCTTTCCACAAAGAAAGACCGCCTTCCTTCCAGGATTGCTGCTCATAAAGGGGTACCCTGAATGGCCGATTCCTGAGGAAGCTTTTAAGCCATTTACGCATTAAGGGGAGTGGAGCCGATGGGATTTATCGAAGGGTAATGAAGCTTGTCATTCTGTCTATTTGGCGGAATCCGATCAGTAAAGTAAGGGCTGCACATCGCCGTTCACTTGGTCGGTGCTAGCCATTCCTTTTAGTTTCTTGGCAGCTGGAAGACATACCCGAAATAAGGCCCTAAAAAGCGATGAAATGACCTTTTTTTATGAAGGGGAATTGGCCATCAAGCAGGATAAGCGTTAGTTTCTATTCAACAAAAAAGGGCTTTTTTTCTTGTTTAGCGATAGCAACTCAACCGATTAAGGGATGTTTTTGACTAATGGTACAAAGATTAGCGCTTGAAAACAGCAGCGCGGGTTGCGCATGTTAAGCCATCTAGTGAGTGCCTATGATTGGATTGATTGGTAGCTATTTATTCCGTAGTTCCATTTCACTGAATTTTTATTTCATAATGAAATTCAGCAATTTAAGAAACCACGATCAAATAGGAGTGAGTGAAAAGCTCCGCTCCCTATTTTGGGAAGGATGAGTTGAAGAAAAGGACTAACAATTTCCCTCTCGGTCCTCTATTGATTCAAATACGCTTCGCTTAGGGGGAGTCGTCCAGAAAGACAGATAAGCTGCCATCTCTCCCGTGTTTTCCGTTGATTTTAAGGAAACAAGAGCCCCAGTCCTACTTATTCAACGAGTGCTCACCTCAGTCCCCCGTCCATTCTTTCCAATGCAGTACCGCATACTGAATACCCTATTCGAAACATAGTGTTGGTAGAGCCTATACTACATATATAGATGCGGCCTATGAGAAGATGAACGAATATCTCTTAGTTAACTACTTGGACGCGCTACCTTCGATGAATAGAATTCACTGCTCACCCTACTTTATGAGCGAGTATCTCTTGATTAAACGCTTCACGGACTCACAGGGAACGGGCTTATCAATCAACCTTATGAGCGCACCTCCCTTACTTAATTAAGGTTGCTTGAGCTCACAACTTGTGGGCCTTTGTTATTCAACAAGGCTTCATCTCCCTTCTCGTCCGACTTTCATTGAAATTTACTTTGCTTAGAGAAAAGGATAGGTAGCTGTCGTCTTCCCGCCCTTTATTGATTCAAAGGCTCCCACGTCCATTGAGATTGATAAAGGGAGCCCTGTTCCTATTCCTGATTTATGATCAGCAAGCCACCTCTCAATCCTTCTCAATTCTTCTCCTTCATTGTCTGAGAAATTGCCCAATTTCTCCCTGATCTACGACCAGCCCCAGCCACGGTCTTGTCCAGAGCTTCATCCGCCTGAGCACGTTCTCTCTCCATACGCTCTATGGACAACTGCGCCATGGCTATTTCTTTTCTTTGCTCCTCTATATCCCTGGAAAAGCCACTCACCGCAGCAGACGTTTTCAGAGCATTGACAGTAAGAGTCTTCAGCCTCTCTCGCCTCTTAAGGGTCTCCATTAAAGCTTCCTTGTCCCTCAAAAGCTGGCGGTAGTACAACACCTCAGCAGGGAGCTTCTTGATGCATTCAAGTACAGACCTCTCAAACGCAGGCAAGGAAGAGTCCGAAAGCAAAATGGCAGCTATGGTTTGGATCTTCCTGGTATTGTAAGGCGAAAGGAGTCGATCCATATCCGGGCGGAGCAGTTCAGCCAATTGTTCTCTTAACGGAGGGGAGGGCCTCTTCGCTTTCTTGGTCTTTTATTTTAGATTGGCGTAGGCAAGGTCCTTACTATTTTCACGCATGACATGAGGTTGTCTACCTCACGAGTATTTTTTCTGGAATGCCAGGCGGAGGAGTGTAACTGCCTTATCGCGCTATCCTACTTGTATGTGCAAAATTTCGTACTCGTAACTGATCCCTTCCTAGCGAAGGGTGTGCTCCAATGGCTAAAATAAAGATAGGCCAGCCGGGAAACAGGATATAAGTTGTACTATTGTCGCGAAACCTCATTCCCAGACGACCTTCATGCTACAACTTTGAGACCAGACCTTCGAAAGACTCTCTTTGAAGAATGGGGAAAAGGATTTCTTTTAGAATGACCAACTGCAGCAGTAGAAATATACTTTATTTAAGAGCAGCTCTCTCACTTTCGGGTGTTAGTTCCTAATATATCGTATTATGCCTTGTGGTTGAAAGACCTCTCTCCAGAAATAAAGGGAATATTTGAATGCAGATACCAAAACCAAAAGCTTGACCAGTTCCGCCACCTCACTGCCCCAGCTTGAGAATCAACCTTGTAATCCGAATGTCCGAGCCACTAATTGGTGTTAGGATCCGAAGGTATCCGCCCTTATTCATTCCAAGAATGTAAGACTTAGTACATTGTTGCTATGCTATGGTTTCGAGACTGTGCAGTAGTTTCCCTTCCAGGTCTTAAGACAGATAGGGATAGGGAATGGGATATTGAATGGAAAGAACGAAAGCGATGTGCCCTATTGACCAGCCGAAGAGCATCCTTAGAAAATAATGAATGGGAACTGGCTAGCCTCTATCCTTAGGACCTAGAATCTGCTATCCAAGGTAGGACTATTAGGTGGGGAATAAAGCAGAGAAAATAACTTTCTTGAACAGGCTTGATCACTTGATGGAGAAGAAGAAGTAAACTTCTAAGCTTTTGCCCTTGCTGCAACTAGAAGGGCTTAAAACGAGATAAATATATCTCTCATTGTAACTACTAGACCAACTACTGATGGCTAGCAACTTGATGGAGAGGACTCCAACAGTATGAGCTTCTCTTCCTAAGGCAGTTTCTTTTGTAAAGTATCTGACTGATATCAATATCAGATTGAGCACAGCTGAATGCTTACCTTATTTTTATACTATAATCACAGATCACTTCACTACCTACCTTCTAGGATAACTTAAGTCACTTGAAAGCTTTAAAGAGGTATTAAATAAAGTTTAGCTAAGGCATTCATGAGCTTACCTGTAACTGGACTACCCTCGCCTTCTCACTCTACTCTGGACAGCTTCTTGCGTGCTCTATTGACTTGAAAAGCGGATTCCCAGTTAGTGGAACAAAGAGTGAAAGTCGAAGCTAAAGTATACCGCATAATAGAGTGGCTCTCATTCAAATGATAGAGTCGTGGAATCCTGTCCCAAAGGGAATAGTTCTCCCACAAAGAGAGACTTTCGTGTCCAGAAGATTCTTAGTAAGCCGGGGCAGAAGAGTCTCAGGAAAGGCAAAAAAGTTTTGCTCAACTGAGAGATAAATTCAAAAATACGGCTAGCGCACATCATTTCTCAAAGAGAGTGAGGCTCATCAGGCGGCCAACCGTTGCGTCGCTGCGGGAGACATTGGTGTGTATTTATAGCAGAATTTCCCTCGAGCGGGGAACTTATTCTTTATATACGTCGCCATGTTCCGATCTGTCGTTGACGGCCGATTTCAGACAAGAGGAAATGGTAGCGGGGGTCAAGGGAACGAATTCACCCGCACTTGATTCAGCTTCCGGGGATTGAGTGGACGAAGGGATCACGGTAGATTGATATATTCATAGTACCGCTCCCGCTACTCATAGAAGTGCCTAGCTCAATGGATAAGGGAGAACATCAGCGTAGGACAAAGAGTGTCTTGCCGTCAGGTACGAAGCTGAAAGGGCTTAGCCAACGAGTTCAAATGCTGACCCAATAAGTGAATGAGCATTGGGCCGCTCAAAGACCGTAGGTACTATGAGTGCCGGGGTCGGACAGCGAAAGAAATCATTTTCCGCTTTAACTTAAAAAGTGTAAACTGCCTTATTTAAAGAGGCAAAAAAGGAAGAAGCCTGAAGGCTCGACCATCGGATCGGTAGATGATTGGAATGTCACTTCATCGACATGGGCAGTAGCAACCACTATATAATAAAAGAAGGAAATGCATTCAAAACAAAAGAGCTCTTATTTAGAAATAAGCTATTTCTTGAGTAGGATTTTTGTCCCAGCTGCTAACCAACAAAAAACCCCAGGAATTGAGTTCTTAGCTAGAAGACTTCCTTTACTCAGAGGCAAGGCGCGACCCCTATGGGCGCTAATAGAAGTGATATCGAAAAGACTTCACTTCCAATTCCTCCTCTCAAGCACAGGCCTTTCAAGCAGCTACTAATCGAGATGAAAGCTGTGGGAGAAAGAGATTGGACTGAGAGCATTGGATCCAACCCAAGATAGACTCCTTTTCTAGTTCACTAACGTGAACTCCTTTGACCCGGGCCTGTCAAGAACAGAACTTTTCGCGTAGTCGCTAGATAGAAGCAGCTATCTAGGTAACTATGGGAACGACATAGTCGAATCGATAGCCGTAGTTCAATTCTTTTTGCAAACATCCCACCTCCTTGAGTAGATCTTTCTTGCACGGAATCGTACCGCAAAGGAGCGAGTCGGCCAAGCGCGGAACTTACCGTAAACGAGTCTTTCTGGCCGAGGACGGAAGCTACTTAGAATTAGAATGAACCAATATCGGCGATTTCGAACACTACTTTCGATATATTGAACAGCAAGGAGAGATAAAAAGAGTAAAGTAAGATCAAGGGGATTTATGACGAGATTCGACAAAGAGATTTTCGATTGTTAAGTTAACGCTACGCACAACCCTATCTAGCTGCAATCCTTGATCGAAGTCAAGGAAGAAAGCCAAAAGCTCTAGTTCTCTCTCTTCTGTTATGGAATTGGATAGTTTCTCATATTCAATAGCAGGAGATTCTATAACAGCCGGATATGCCTCTTTTTGGTAGACTGTATGTAACAGCGGAGTTGCCCACTTCTGAAAATAGCCCAGCCTCTCTTACCCTGTGAAGCAACCGAAACCCTATTTTCTTTGCTCTCCTTTGGATGATCAGTCTCCCAGTAATAGCCCAAGTAGTGAGCGGTCCAATTGTCTGGCGGAAGCTCGTTGTTGCGCTTAGGTTACGCTTTTCTACTATCAAACAAGACTACGAAGGAATGGATGCTGGGGAAGGACACTCTCCTTCGGTCTCTCCGCTTTCGATGGATGTCAAACTGAGTCTCATTGCCAAACAAACCTTGCCAAGACGGCGGGGGCATCAGGCTACGAGCTCCCTGAAAATCCTTAGTCAATCAGTCAGAGTATAGTCCTATTGCCTAGCAGAAGCCTGTTGCGCATGATTCTTTCTCCGTTCGATCATTCTCCACACTTGAATTTTTAGGGGATTTTTTTATCCTCTTTGTGTTTGTCCCGTTGATGAGAGGATTTGATCTGGCTGTCACCCATGAAGTTAGATCTATAACCGGTGAAGAGTAGCACGGTAACAGGTCTCCTAAAGACTTCTCAACGAGCCTGTGTCTTAGTCTTAATACGATGCTCGGGTCCTTGCTTTGGTCTTCATTGGGCACTATCTGGTCTTTGGGTTAAAGTAAGTGTTCAGTTAGCGCTCAGGGGATCGCATGTAAAAAAAAGTGGAGTTCCTTATTTTGGCGCCTCTTTCTTTGAGGCTTTAAGGTCAGACTGTGGTTAGTTTGGGTTGTTGTTTAGTGTTATCAATGCTGTTGTAGAAAGCGATAGCATTGATTTGATACCCGTGCGAAGAAGTCCAACTGCACTACACCGGTGAAACTCATGTTCTCCCGAAGACCCACTCAATGCGGCTATCAGTGACTTTCGCTCTTGGGACTGCCTCTGGTCTCAGCATATCCCCGCTATTTCCCTTCATGTGCAAATACTTCTCTTATGTTACGATTTACCAAATTTAAAAAAATGTCGTCTAGCAATGTTCGAAATCGCAGTCTTGTGGTACGTATAGGGTTACGTACTGTGCACTTGCTACTAGGGGTTGGCACTTTTTTAATCGCCCAGGATAAAGTCCAATCAGTCAGTCTCGTGATCACCATGCCCTCATCTACTGCCGAAAGAAGGTATAGTGCCGGGAAAACAGCCCCCCCGCTGCCTTGATTAGTATGATAGCGTTCGTGCTGCTCGCCTAAAAATAAAAATGATAAAGACTCAATTTCCCAATTGAATTTTCGAAAGTTCCCGAGGCATCTTCCATTCATATCGATTTGGGTTTTTCCGCACCATATTTTGATCTGCCTCTTCTTCGATCCGGAATTCCCAGCAAATCCTTGACTCCTCGAATACAATGGGATTTCACACCTGGCAAATCTTTCACTCTACCTCCTCTTATTAACACCATAGAATGTTCTTGCAAATTATGACCTTCGCCCGGAATGTGAGCAAATATATCATGTCGATTGCTCAACCGTACTTTGGCTATCTTACGTGGAGCTGAATTTGGTTTTTTCGGTGTTCTCGTTGAAACACGCGGGCGTACTCCTTGCTTCTGGGGACATTGATCCGAAGCTCGAGTACGGTCCGTGCGCCGTTTTTCTTCTCTACCATGACGAATCAATTGATTTAATGTAGGCATTGCTCTTTCCTTTGTCCTTCCCCCTATTTTTGCCCTATCACTAGTGATTACTCCCGATCCGAAGCACCCCTTTTCCATTCATAGAGAGATCCAATCGTCAAAATCAATAAAAAGGCCATCATAGACCAAAATCCAAACAGATCAATCTTGTTGAGAGAGACTGCCCAAGGAAAGAAAAAGGTGACTTCCGGATCAGGGATAATAAATAAAATGGAAACAAGATAAAATCGTATATCGAAACGACTTCTGGCATCACCGGAAGGATCGAAACCACATTCGTAGGCCGACAATTTTTCTGGATAGGTAGAACTATTGGAAGCAAATGGAAAAGGAACACCGAGTGGGATCAAAGAAACTAGCGGACTGATCACTAAATAGATACAAATAGGTGCAAATTCTGACATCACCACAGCCCACTTGGTTCTCTCGCTCCTTGCTCGCGGAGCGGCATACCGAAAAAAAAACGTTATCGGATTGGAATCGATGATCGAACTATCTTTAAAAAAAGATAAAAAAAAAAAAAAAAAGAAGATGAATTCTATGGGGCTTTCTCCAAAGCGACGGTCAGCATGTGATGCTGAAAAGCGAATCTATCTTGCATTTCCCGATTTTGGTTTAAAAAGCCAGAGAAATGTGAGGACTGGGAAGTCTTGACTGAGGAATAGAACGGGGACTCTTGCCCCTCCTTACATAAGCTCTCCAAGACCTGGCAGAGAGCGTTATGATTGAATTCCAAGGGTTCAAGGTGAACCCTCAGTATGCAATCCAGGTCGATAGGATCAATCCAGAATTTAGGATCCTCTCTCCCATAAAAAGAAGCTGAAAAAGTGAGCTTATCTGGTCGCGAGTCGCAAAACACAACTCGGTGTTCAGGAAGTCCCGGATCATAACTTCATATGTTTTTGAATGGATGGACGTGGTCCTTATTACTTCACGTACATATTCCACCCATTCCGGGTCCTGATGCGGATGGGATAGATAGAACTCAAGGAGGCTCATCTCCGAGGAAGAATCCCACAAGGAGAAAGAAGGATGATATTATGTATGTTTTCAATAAGGAGAAAGCCCGTGCGGGCTAGCATAACGCCAATTAAAATTAACTTCAAGTATAAAATTCTCTTTTGATAGTTCGAATTCCCAGCTAAAAACATTGATTCAATTGGCATTGACATAATAGGAATATTTCGTCTGTTAAGGAGGATTACCCGAATACCCAAAATAGAGATGATCATAGAAATTGTAGCAGCTCCGGCACCCATTGATTTTGCACCTTCTAACATACAGGGTTGAAATGATCCTCACGCTTTTTCCTTCACTCTTTTATGTCCGAGTCGACTCTTCGCCTCCAGGATCAAACTCTTCTCTTAATAAATTTTCTTCTCTTACGAGATTTCGAGTTTTTCTAAATGAAGTCGTAATCTTTATATACGATACCGCCGAATGAAACTTCCTTCCGCGCATGGGGTGGAGGAGGGGATAGAAGACAGGATGTGACTACTGCTCTTATAAAGAACTGAATGAAACGAGTATCGATAAGTAGATTCGGGATGGGAATAGAAAATTTTATCCCTTAGAGCACATCCTTACCTACACCTACATTGAACTAAATGCGTTAAGCATATAGTTGCATTTTCATGCTAACTGAAAGTTGAATAAAGTATATCCTACTGAGCTCAAGAGATGAAGGGTAATTCTTTCTTTTTTAGGATGGATTCGATCCCACCTTTCCAGTCTAGGCTTCCTTCGCACAGGCTACACAGGGTTCCAGGCTTCAAAAAAGCGAAAAATAATTCCGGAGCAGCAATTTCACTCGCATCTGCTTGGACTGCTGGAAAGCTTTTTCCTCGCAGTTGGAAGAAGTCGTAACCAAGCAAGTATGCACGCCCGCGAAGTCATTTCCGCTTCCGACAATCATTCTCTTTGAGTTGATGGATCTTTAAAGAAAACCAATAGCAACCCTTAGTCCCCCTCTTTTCTTTTGCCTATAAGTGAGTCATTGATACCGAGAAAAAGCTCTTCCTTCTGTGGTTCGCCTTTTGTAATAAGTAGCGCTTGACTTCCTTTTCTCCTCCCCGGAATAAAAACTTTTAGCTCGATCAATAGAGATAGATGCCCCTCTTCGAGCTGCTCCGCCCGGCTACCGATTCTATAGCTAGCTGTCCATTGCACCACCTTAATCAGGGTATCTTTACCTAATAGATAGAGCTGAGCTGTCCTTCTTTCTTAGAGTACTTTACCTGGGGGATAGAGATGGAATTTACCTTCCCCTCATAGATCGGCCTGCAGGGAGGGTTGTCTCCTACACACTGGGAGTTTATCAAGTGGTTCGATCGAAATACATACAGGAAGTTCAAAGCTTGGGCAGAACAGAGACAAGGGAAGCTAAGCTCTTCGAGCTTTCTCCGCCAGCTCTATCTTATGTAGTGTGGTGGCCGGCCTTCCTACCAGAATGCCTCCGCGGACGGGCAGCGTGCTCCATTGTTGGTATTGCACAGTCGGTCCAGCATGAGTAGATCCAGTTTAGTCCGAACAGTAGGAATATCCCGAGTCGAGTAGTAGCCTCATGGAGGAAGACGAGGCTATGAAATAGGTGGATGAGATAAGATGTTTATTGAGGAGTAGGCTTAACCTGCGGAGGAGAAAGACCAGTGAAGAGCACCTTTAAAACCGTTATATGCCCGGAAAGTCCCAGGTCTAAAGTAATAGGTACAAGCATTTCCCGCTTTATGTCTGATCTGAGGTGCTCAAGTGAATTCTTATTAGGTATTTTCTGATCCGCTGCTCACATTTCAAATCGATCATGCCCACTCTTCGTAAGGAAGACTAACCTAATCTTGCTTACCAAGACAGATATGAATGCGTGCTTCCAGCTAAGTGAATGAGCGACCAGGATAAAAGGATAACAGTCATACCAGTCCTAATAGATCTACCCCTAAAGTAGTATGAGAAGGATAATAGGTCTAAGTTAGTAAGACCTGTCCTTACCATGAGATTACCAAGTTTCATGAGGTTAACGATTTTAGGGGCTTTCATTTCTTCCAATACAAGTCTCATTCCCGGCCTGTCCCTGTCCTTTAAGGAATCTCTTCTCGGGCAGCTCGCAAACCATACTTCCAAGACGAGTATAGAAGAGAAAGTGTAGAAATATATATTTCATTACTCATCTCAAGCTTCAAAGAATATCCTAAAAAGGAGAATCTGCATACAATTGATAAGAAAGCGAGTAAGCCAACGGCGTCCCTGTATGGTTGCTTTTCTGCGATATCTTCTGTGAGCCAGTTTAAGTTGAAGTTAGAGTTGCTCTCCTTTTGCCTGCCTTCCATCGAGTTTCTTCTTCTGTCGTGCCAGGCGAGCGAGTGGGAGACTACACCTATGGAGAGTTAGGCCCTATCATTTCTTCCCCAATATATTGTATATGATGGATATGTAGGACTCCCAGAGTATACGTTGTGCTCCTAATTGAATCTATCAGTACAACCAAGCTTGTTGCATAAGCCTCTATAGTTCCACCAGTTAGAGTGGAATAGGCGGTTTGGATACAAGCGAATACTTTTTTATCGATAGGGGGTCTACGAGGTACGAGGTAAGAGGATAGTTTCCCTCCCGGATCTTTGAGTTGGAGTTTGTTTCAGTCCTTCTTGCTGCAAGTTTTGTTACACCCCTTTCTGCTACATCCCATAAGCCAGCAGCATCAGTCCTAAAGGGTACCTTAATATGTTTTCTTCCCATGGTTTTGAGGACTACTTCACCTATTTCATAGCCTCGTCTGAGTCTAGGATTTCCCTTCCCTGATGGCTTGTGATGTGATAGGATACTGTTGGCTTAAGACTGGCTGGAGGGGAATTGGTACACTCGTAAGGAACTGGATGAAACTCTGAACTCCTCAAACAAGGGGACAGCAGAGGAATGCGACTATAGAAAGTCTTACCTGGAACAACCTATTCCTCGGGGACTGGCACAGACAAAGGCCTTCGACTTCTCTTGCGCATGCATAAAACTTTACATTGAAATTTTGTGCTTGCGTTTTTCAGCTTGCTCTTTGCTTTGGTCGAGTAGCTTTCTTCCTTCGCTTTTGAATGAAATCAGCAAAGCAATAAGTAAGTGTTTTCTTTCTTTCCTCTGCTCGCCCAACGAATCGGCTTTACGCTCGACAAAATAGTCAAATGTCTGAATCGAAAGCACACACAGCCTTTTCACTCGATACAATAGACATTGAGACAGACGTAATGGAAGAAAGACTTGGAATAAAGTCTCCCTGGGGGCTGTGAGTACTATTACACCAACTTCAAATGAGACAGGCATCGAAGGCTTATAACGAATAGAAAGCATTCTCCTTACTTACACGATAACATAACGGGGACGTTCCCACATCTGGATTACGGGACAGACAACTTAATTTTAATTTACGCCACTGGACAGACAGCTAATGGACTGCTTATGGACCTTCCACGATTCAAGTTAGGGGGGGATGGTTCTCTACCAGCAAGCACCTACTCCTATCAAAATGAAAAGCAATGAGCTCCGGCGAAGCGGACCGCGCTAGCGCCCAACCGGCTTACCTTTTTCAGCTGCATCCTACCGGGAGGGGTTCGTACCTCCTTTAGATAGAGCCCCGTGCTCCTAATGTAGAGCTATAACTACTGCTACCGTGGAATCCGTGATCACACATGAGTACCTCGCCTTCCAAAAAAAGCTGCTGCTAATTAAATTATCACTAATGGTAATTGGGACCATCGATCAAGAAGGACTTCGGAGACTGAAATCGAATTGAGAAAAAAAAAATAGAAAGAAAAAATAGGGTCAACTCTTCTAGTTCTGCCTCTAACCTTACTACGCTACTCAACCAGCTGATCTGATAAAAGGTCGAATCCAGCAGGGCTGCAGGCACGAAATGCCGATAAAATCCGTTAAAGGAAGCCTAATCAAAGCAGGCAAAGAAGAAGATCTGACTGAGTTGATGATGGACCGGATCTCGAAAAGCGAGAGGCTTTCATAAAGACGTATGAGAAAGGTAGGGTCGAGAGAATGCTTCCCGATCACTCTCTCAGAGAGAGAGCTATTGTACAAGGAAGCTACGTACACATTTTCAAACTGAAAGCGAGATCTTGCAACCACACCCGAAGGAGCACGCAACAAAGCTTTTTTTCCTTTCCCATTGAAGTATGCAGCGAGGAATCGAAGAGACCCGATTCAATTCTGTGATTCAATCAAATTCTTCCCTTCGTTAGTTTACCAACTGTAACTGACTGTCACGTCCAACGAAAGCCTGAGCATCCCACTATTCTTTCTTCTCGTAGGAGGCATTCTACTAGCAAAGAAGACTCCTATAAGTGGTAGTACCTAGTTGGGGCTTTGTGGTATAATTCTTTGCCGAAAGAGGTCTCCGCCGACCCAACGACTTTCCGATGTGATTGACAAGCAGCGGGGCATGGAACGTAGTTTAATTCATCGCGACAGGAGTTCACCAAGTCTAAGAATAAGAAAGGGCCGGTCATTCAACGAGAAGGGGGGCTTCACCTGATCGCTCTGAATCCGCGCATCAGGAAGAGTTTTTCTTTAGATAAAGCAGAAGCTCGTTCCTGGCCTCTTTGACAGTAGCTAGTCTGAATTCGTAACCCGCCATCTTTGGGGCGGGAGTCGTCAGATCTTGCCCAGGCAAAGGAGCGATCGACACTCGCTCGCAAGTTTTAAGAAGTGGTAGTGGTAAGCGCAAGGACAAGTTGATTCAGAAAGGGGAATAGGAGTAGCCTAGCCTGGTTCTTGTTTGTTTTCCTGAGCGGTATAGTACAGCATGTGGGAAATTACAATCAGAGAGAAGTAACGATACGATAGATCCGCAGGAAATAGCGAAGTACATGAATTATCTATCTATCTCTTTCCTTAGCTGAGAGAGAGGGAGTGAACTCTCGACATGCGGGCATATCGAGTATGTTTGTTCAACCCTAACACAAGACAATTACAGGGAGGACGTACGTGTTCTCGGGCGAGTGCGGATGTAGTCTCGGTTAATATACAAGATCATCAACGTGTACAGTAATAGGATGCGATTGCAGAGCCCTTTTCTTTTCTTAGTCACCTTTCGGAGTGGTTCTGCCTCTATTTGTTAAAGTCCATATCAAAAATGATAAAGGCATGACCGCGAGAGAAAACAAATGCAAATGAATTCGATTCCATGGGTGGAGGGTGGGAAGAAGCAATAAAGCACAGATGAATGAATTTTTCTTAAAAGAATGAAGCTTGGAATGAATGAATCTCCAAATAAGGATGGTGGGTGGGTTCCTGGTATAATAAAAGTAGAAAGTGGTGAGCCCCTACCCTCAAAAAGTAGCACCCGCTATTGGAGAATAAACCTCTCTTGCCACGGCTGTGGGGACGGAAAGAAGAACCGTACCGTCCAACCCCTTGTATATCGATCGGAAAAAAGCAGCTGCAAATGCTATCAGTTGTTCTTCCTTCCTATCTCATCCATCTATAAGAGTTGCTTGATTCGCCTCCATCTCTAATAGGACTTGACTAAGTTCGGGCAGATGGGAGTCTCATTTCAATGAGTTTTGGCCCACACACCTCTAAGAGGACGCTATCTTGTTACTGGTCTCCGGTCACTCAACTAATATACTTTCAAAGTCTTGCCTCACCTCTGGTCTCGACACCCGGGTCAGCCTATTTTTTTATAGCCTGGTCGTATCTTTGGTCCATTTCTTTACCGGCTAAGAATTTCATTGCCGGTGGAAAAATCTGTTTCAGAACGTGATGGTACCTCGACCCTGTCCACGCGGCATCCTCAGCACCTACGAAATAGAATAAATTTCCTAAGCTAAGTATCTACACGATGCATGAGGCTAGTAAGTCTACAGAATCTTAAACCTGTGCTCTAATACCAAAAATGGTTTGACCGGCCCTGAGCGGTCCCTACCCGAGGTGGCATTTGTCCCTTCTCCTCTTGCTATTGATTCCATTTTCTCAAACCTTCCATCAGGAAAGATCCAAGCAGCACCACTTCTCTTACTAAAACAGCGTATTCTTCTTCACTTTCAAACAACCGCTTTCAGTCTTTCCCATCTCTTACTTTGGGTTGACATCAGCCGAGATCTAACACGATACTCCTAGACGTTGAAGTATGTTGATATTACAATACTCCTATTTGACACAAACCAATCGTGCCCCTAGCACACAATAGGGACTTCAGAGATACAGGCGAAAGATCAACCTGCATTCCTTTCACCCAAAACTTCTTCGCAAACTCGATGGCACCAGAGCTTGAAATAATTGACTTACTCAAGGATATAGTAAGACCGCCTAGTGTATTCGGATGAAACCTTATCATCAATGATGAGAACATCATCGAGCATACTTTGAGAATGGTGTGTTCCGGCTTGGCTGGACATTTTGTGCTGCCAACCACACCAGAAAGTGATGTGACAGTGAGAAAAGTGACCAAGAGCCATAATAGCCTAGTGGCTAACCAGCAACGAATGCTACCTCATGCATTCTTGATGTTATAGGTTTAGACACCAAGAATGTATTGAGACCAAGAGTACTGTTAACAACACTAGACGCGTATGTTGGACCAATACCGTAATTTGAAATCAAAAGAATATGTATTCTGAGGGAATCATAGATAGAACTTTCTCATGTACTGGTCGCAATAATCTTTGCTTTACGGAATTACATATAGCAAAGATTCGCCTTTTTCCAGCTCCTGGAAGTGCTTGAGCTAACTTACCTGTGAATACCTTGATAAGCTGGAATCAGAGAGGCCCTATCCTTTTCTCAAACCAATCAAGAGAAAACTTGGATCAAATGGATATAACACCCATTCTCTCTATAGAATACCTGGTGAGAAGAACCCATCAGGAATGGCATGTATTTTACACACGTTCATAATGAAAGAAGCCATCTCGTGCTTTCAATTCACGAAGATATTTTGAAATTGAATAAACTTCTGTCCAGCAGAACTAAGTTAAGCATATTGCGATACATACCGATCTGTGATGGGAGTTGACTTCCAGGTAGGTTCCCATACTAGACCGTATAGTATGGGCGAACGGAAGATAGATGGATATGAGCCTCTTTCCATGGGTTTGAATCCGCGTCAGTACCTCTTTTACAGAATCGATATCGCTTGTCGGTTCAGTGATTGATTGAAAAGTAGCTTAGGTCACCGCTCGATCAATCTAGCTGCTCCGAACCAAGACAGATCAATTATGACCCACCTATCCGAATGAGTTGATAAACGAATACGTACCCTAATTGATCTACGCACTATTATAGGTATGATTTTAGGTAGCCCTGTTCGAGTCAAAGACACAGGTCTAGAAAGCGAGTCGTGCTTGGCGTAAGAACCAGCATAGTCTCGCTGAAGACTTACGCCACATTGCTTTAAATATATAGCTGTAAAATTCTGACAACAGTCCTCGCAAAATGCACAGCTACTTGGCATTGATTTCAATCTGGTTCTGGGGAAGTCTCTCCACTTCCTCTTGGGTCTAATTTCCTTTGTTTTGATCCGGAAACCATGGGGAAGATGATGGATCAGGTGAGAATGAGTGTAACGTATATCTTTACGTTCAACTCCTTTCGAGTGAAAAGATGATGAAATGGTCTTTTTCCCATGTCTTTCTTGGAAAAACCAAGGCGATTGAATTAGCAAGTCTCCCTTGGGAGCAGGAGAAGTCACATCACTGAATCAATCATGCCTCAACTGGATAAATTCACTTATTTTTCACAATTCTTCTGGTCAATCCTTTTCCTTCTTCTTTTTTATTCTAGGAGGTCTATCCTTGATTAGGCGAAAGGATGGAATTGAGAGTCTAAAGGCTTCCACTAGAATAGAACAGAACAGAGATTCTCTACTTCAACTTTACTTTGGGAGAACATGATCCTTTATAGAGGAAGTTCCACGATGACTATAGGGATTCTTCTCAGTCTGTCTTTGTTTCCAGCAAAAGCTATGAAAGCTCAGCTTAGGCAAAAGCAACTCTCTTACCTGACTCATATCCTTGAAACTCAACCCTTTTTCGCCTTAGGAGCGGAGCAGCTCCATTTCAAAGGTTAGGTGCGATAGCCACTCGGCAAGAAGGAGATAAGCCATATGTGGACCAGATGGAGGGAAGGGGCTTCCCCTATTAAGCAAAAAGGTACGAGATTAATCGATTATCCAATCACTTTACTTGGTCCATAGGGAGGGAGTTTGAAAGAATCAATCATCTGGAAACAGATATTTTATAGATGCATGGGATCTTCCTTTATCGACACGACAGCAAGACAAGGGAAGGACAGGTCTGTTGGTTGAGGAAGAGAAGTAGAGAAATCTGATGCTAGTCTTTTCGCCTTTGCTATTTCATTAACAGCTATTGAATTTGAATCAGCTGTTGGCACATCCGCTGTTACTCTTACTGCCCTCCTTTGAGCTCTTGGTCTTACCGGTACTAGTCTTGTCTGTTTTAGTAGGATCTGTTTTAGCCGTAACTGCAGTTGTCTTTCTGTTTGAAATTGAATCACTAACCACAGTTGGAGGGTGCTATTGACTCAAAGCTGTAGATGGGATTCATACTAAGGCAAGCTCTTGAAATTCAACCAAACAATTGGGAAGGGAAGACACTCATCTCATATTCATGCCCAGACTCCACTTTTCTCGTAGAGGCTCCTATTTCATCAGATGTGGGACTTGAGGAGAAGGAATGCCCTTTGCCACGTGAATCATACTAGCTTTATCTCAGAAGCAATTACCAATGTCACGATTTTGATTAGGTTCAGGAAGCTGTGGCACTTCTGACTTGACTGTTGATGAGGACGACGCAAGCATTGATGCATCGAATGCTAGTCTTTTGCCCCTGTTAGCACTTTCCTGAACCGTCTTGTCGGAGGTATCTTTGTAACAAACAGGTTCTACCACCTGGCTTAGTTTCGCTGGCCGGACAGGACCGTATCCCGAACAACATTCTGATTCACCTACATTCTTAACGAAATAGGATTCCCAGTCCTCACATTCACAAGAAAGCACGTAAACTACCTTTTTCAAAGAAAGCACGCTAGCAGTCAATCCATTCCTTTCTCCCTTCTGCCTTTGCTTCTTCTTCCTCGGGTCGAGTGACGACTCCTTTCCTCTCTTCTTATTCTCGAGTTACCCCGCACCTCTTCCGGAGGGAAAGGTTATTCTTAATTCATGTTCGTAGGTGGCTAACGTGTTTAACGAATAGCCCACGAGCCTCCCCATCGATTTAGCTTCTCAGGCCGGGATCGCACCACTTGCCTTGCGAGCTAGGTATTCCCTTTCAGGTTTCCCAGTTCCATTGCGAACAAGCCGTGAGCGAACGACTGTATCCATTCTTTCATTCACCACGCGGTTGAATTAGACTCCGTATTTACCGGCAATGGAATGGGAGATGGAGATGCTCGACATCTGAATCTTATAATAAAAGGTTGTTTACATACTGTTGAGGCAGAGAATAAAACTCTTTCGAGTGACGGGTTCGGTGGGGAACTTTCCACTAAGGTAAGGAGATAACTTGAAGAATTGCTATCCATGGATCGCGGACATAAGTCAAAGATCTGGCCAAGAGTTGTTGAGTCTGATACAAGGAGCAAAGCATTGGCAATGAATGCAGCTCAGTCAACAGAGTACTGGGCAATCTCTCCTAAACCTTAGAGCTTGGTGGGTATAATCTAAGATCAGTCTATTGCTTTGAGGGATTTTCACTAGTTCCTAAAGGAAAGGAACTGGCTTGACCGATCGGTATAGGAATGAAACAAAGCAATCTTCTGATACTGAGACAAGTCATTCATCTGCTGAGCTACCTATTCAGCTACATGAATAAAGTAAGGAAAGCTTTCAAGCAGCGACACCAGACCGGCTATGCGAAATGGTTCCTGCTAACTTGCTCGCATCTTGCGAAGATAGTGAGCATTACCTTAGTAGCTTAACGGGGAGCTAACCCTACAAGAAAAAGATCTTAAACAAACCATATCCGAAAAGCAGATCCGATCCATGCCATCATAACCATGCCAACATAAAGACCATACCTTCCATAAACCTTCATGTGAAAGACGGCAGGTCCAGTCTCATCCCATTCCCAATGGAACTACGCCATTCATCTCTCAAGTTCTCAGATCCGGTTTGCTGCTCGCTCAACAAATCAATCTCCTCAACTTCTGCCTACGAGGGAGAGTGAAATCGACCAAGTTCATCAAAACCCGTCTTTTTGGCCTAAACAAATGTATCAATAGGTTAAGGTTGGATTTCCCACATCTTTTGCTACTTTAGTGCAGATAGAACAAAGAAAGCCTTTGACTTTTCTAATCCTAATGCATGTATATGTATGTGTAAGCCCTTCCAAGGCCTAATGCTATTTCATCTGTTGGTGCTATTGACTCTGTTGAGTTTGGTTCTATCGTATAGTTGATAACTTCTGCTTGTTCTCTCTTGATTAAGTCATTTCTACCTGCGAAAGGCTAACCTCTCTACTCATACTATGGCTCACGTTACGTTAAAAGATTCCCCGCATCTGCGAATAGTCCTTACTTGCCTTCAAGCTTTCAACTGATTGAAAGAGATGTGATGCTCGACTGCTAATGCCTCAAAGTCAGCCCCCCACCGGGGCAGGATAGTAGTCACTAGAGCGAAGTGACAGGATGATATGGACTGTCCAGTACCAGTAAGGGGCAGGAAAGACATGCTGTCATATTCTCAATAATAATAAACGTTCCCATCCTGATGCATTCTACGCCGGATCTCTCGATCATTGCTACCAATAGATGATCTAGTAAGACAAAGCCTTGAACCGGGTAACCCGTCATGGGAAAGCTTTGCCCTCTCACAGAGCCATCGGTATCCCTTCTAGAAAGAATCAAACGTCTTCTACGGCTGATCTCCTGAGTCTAAGGCGATAGAAAAGCAGGCTGATGGGCATAGCAATAGAGAGAAATGGAATCACGCGATTCGACTATTGAAAAGTCACCGACGTGAAGGGGAAATTCCTTCTTAACTTAGATATGCTAGAGGGGGAAAAGTGAATTGTGGCTGGAGCTGCTACTATCGCTTTAGCGGGAGCACCTCTTGGTATTGGTCACGTCTTCAGTTCACTCATTAGTTCTGTGCCGAGGAAGCCTTCTCTTAGTAAAGACCTCTTCGGCTACGCGCTTTCATTCTATTTAGCAGTCCCAGGAAGACAAAGGGCCAAAAGCCCTAGGTTCCTTTGGTATCGAATCAGAAAGCACCCCTCAACCCCCCCAGCCGGCGAGGCCTAAGGAACACAAGACTTCCTTAATAAGTGTTCTATGCACCCCTTTCGAGGCAAGGATTATTCTTTGTCTCGTTAGTGGTACACTTAGGCTCGAAGCCATCCGTCAATACGGACATAATGACTCTAATCCACATCAGTCTCACCAAACAGTTCCCTTCCAGGTTCTGTTAGAGAAGCCCCTCTACGAGCTTAATCATCACATGCCAGCCCTATAAGAGCAGTCCAGGTTGATCAAGCTTTCCACTATGGATTCTTCTGTACCCAGCCTAGAAATAGGCCCAACCACTTCACAAGGATCACTTTTTTCCCTATGGAAGTGAGCTCGGAAAGACAGGTAAAGGAATACATCTTATGAGACTCACAGCGGGTTACTTCCTCCCAAGCCCCATTGCTCAAAGTGCTCTGAATCCGGTCAAATAAGGACCCGGGCTAAGCCTTCGTTCGCAGTCGATTTTTCCACAATCACAAGGCAAGAGAGCTATTCAGAACTCCAGTAGCGGTTACGAGAGTTAAGGACAGGGTCTATAGTCTGTTTGCCTCAGAGAGAGTCTTTTCTTCCTAGCCTGATTCCTTCATGCAATTCAGAGTTCTTCCTAGAATTATGTCCGGAAGGCATCGAAGATGGAAAGCAGATAATCATTGGCATCCGAATCAGCGACAAGCAGAAAGGAATTAGAGCTCCTCTAGTTATTTCTCAGCGGAGTCCGGAGGGGCTTTTCCCTAGTTCGTTAGGCGGCTCTTGTTCTCTCAGTCAAATCTCTTTTCTCTTGGGCTTTTGCCTTTTCCCTTTGAAAAAGGAGACCTAAAGCAAAGCATCCTGGGCAGAGGCCTAGCATTCAGCTAATAGAAGATAAGGATGAAAAGCATTGTTGGTCTCAACCGTCATAGATAGCCAAAACGTGCTTTAAAGCGTCAAGAAAGACCTCTGAGACAGGATTTATCTGAGTCCACTTTGACTGTTACTGCATTACCATGGGCATTAGCCCCACAATTCAATCTCCTGGGAAGATATCAATGAAAAAAGCATCTTTTCCCTATGCTGCTTTTTCAGAGTGAGTGCATTGATGTAGAGAAGGTTACAAGAATCCATCGGAGATGTAATTTTTTAAATCAAAAGCAAGTCTCACACGAACCTATTCTTATGACCTCGAGCTTGAGGCTGAAAGAAACCTAGTAGGGACAGGTTATGAAATATCTGGACCATTAGAGGCATTCAATAGTCCGATAGAAAGGAAAGGGGTTATCCATCAATCATAGGAAGGCAGTGGACGAGATTCAGGGAAGGAATTCAAAAGTCTTTATTGATTTAAGGTTTTCGTCCAACAACTTGCTAGATTTCCAGCCCTTCCAAAATATCTTAATCCGAGGTAGCGGAGTTGTGCTTGAATCAATATTGAAATCGGAATCATAATCCGCATCAGCATGTGAGGTAATGTACCTCTTAGCTGCTTTCGTCTTATAGTATAGACCCCAGGCATGAAGGCCTACGATTAGAATAGAATGCTGACTTCTAGTTTTTAGCCGGCTCTTGATGAGCCTGTGGTCTACCCAAAAGTAGAAGGGAGAAAGGGATCAGAATGAAAGTACGAACCCATATGTAAACAACCACAACGGGTCATGATTTCAGCGAAGAACTGGGATTTCATCCCCGCTAGGTATAACCCTGGGAAAAAAGAAATGCTTTAAATAAGCTTGAACCTCAGGATCAATGCAATTGGATTTTATCCAGACTAGAAAGATTCCCCTTCTGTGCAATCCCCGTGAATAGTGTCCCCCCACCTTCAAAGAGAATCAATAACATCTTCTCCTAGTAGGAAGTAGGTTTCGAAGCAAAAGACAGAGTCAAGAAAGGTGGAAGCCCGAATAGCGGATAGTTTGAACGGTGGAAAGCTGCCTAGCCACATGCATTTGAATTCCCAAGTGTGAACATGATAAATGTAGATGAGCAAAGGTCTACAGCCTAAAAATGGAAGTACTAAAGTAAGCAAGCGCATCAGATTGAAATGCTAACCCCCTTCCAGCGGTCTCCTTTGATGTTCTCATGTCCTTCCCAATTCTGTCTGGAGTGGCAGTTGCCATTCATCCAGTTTCATGCCATTCATTTTCCAGTTCCCTTTGATGGTGGGCCAGCTACAGACAGTTACATCAAGTGTCAAGTGAGTAATCTTTTTCAAGTCAAGCCAGCGAACTCTTAATAGGGCTGTATCCGTACCTCTTTTCTGCTAGCCATAGAGTTGGAGTCTTAAAGCACTCCAGCCTAAGGAGTTACATTCCATAGTGGTAAGCCTTTCAATTCCATCTCTTGGCACTTCTATTTCTATTACATCCATTTTTAGCTCTCTGCCAGCCCGTGCCTGGTCAGAGCACTAACGAAGGCTTCCCATTGGCTTGGGGAGCTGCTTTGATAGAAGCAGGAGGAGAGGCAGTTTCAATTGAACTATATCCTGCAAGTACGTCAAAAGCTGTTCAATCAAGCTAATGTTTTCAAGCTTAGTAAAATAATGATTTTAGCTCCTTCTAAGGCTAGCCATAAAGTGAAAGAGTACTGGGCGCAGGCGAGCTAACAGTCTAGGGTTATACCATTAATAGCGTGTCTAACGAGTCTATCCGTATAAGTCTCAGAGGAGTCGAGCTACTTCGTTCCTTCCCTTGCTGGCATTTCGTACCTGGGGCAAGCTCCATTTCAGCCAATGCCAATCTTAGTTCTTCTCCCTTACCTGGAGAGCCTATTGTCTCTAGCCCTGTACAAGTATAGGGTCTTTCCGGCATTATGTACTATAATAGCGTATTACACATTGCCTTCCCCACCCTGCGGAGCTACAGTTCTGGATATTGCCATTGTAGGAGTAGGCATAGGTCCATCATAGAATGTGCTTCCTTCCTTGGACTTTATCTTTCGGGGGTAAAGTGCAAAAGGCTTAACGGGCTGTACCATTATCAAGCAGCATGAGAAGGAGTCTCTCACAAGCCAGTCTATTAGTTTCCCGTTCCAACAAAGGAGCTAACAGGAATATCTCCAGCTCTATCTCATACTCATATTGCCTACGAGCTCTCGGAGTCTCTCACAGCCCTATCGTATTGAATAAGCCAAGGATAGAGGGGAAAGGGAAGTTTCACCATCTCCTCAAGCCAACTCGTTTTCAAGCTTTTACTTTCCATCAGGGTAAAGAGCAGCGGGATAGGGATAGGCATTAGGGGATTCCCCTTGTTTTCGGGACAGAGGGCAACCCTACACTAAAGCTGAACTAACTTATCTTCACTAGACAGCTACCCCGGGTAAAGAGGCGGCCAGGATAACGAATCCCGCGTGGCTGAGTGTGTAGATTTAGACTCCGCTGCCGCTTGTCCTGAGAATACCTTTGTGAGCCCCAACGCTTTCTTAACGGGCATTTTCGGGGACTAGCCCGCCCCCCTCAAGAGGGAAATGGTCCTCTTTCTTATGTGAGAGAGGTGCTTTATGATCTTTCTCATTAGTTTTATATCCTGTTATCTAGGAGCTACATAACCATGGAGGTTATGGTGTATCGAAGGAAGAAAGTCTTAGACATTCTTATCTATGAATTGAATTTCTCCATTCTCGCTCACAGATACGAAAGCCCCATAACAAGGCACCTGGGCATCTCCAGGCTCAATACAAAGGACTTTCCCAAATGCCCACCCACGGGAACTTGCTTTGCTCTCGCTCTGCTCACTCCCACCTGTCTTCTTACCCTCACATGTGAGACCCTCGTCTCCGAAACAAAGGAAAGACACCTAGGATCAAAAGAAGAAGGTCTAGCCCCTCAATCCATTTTTCCAGCCAGGCAGGTTCGGGAAAGTAGCCTAACAAGAAAAGGACACCGCCGAAAAAGAGGGGGACTAAGGGTTGCTTTCTTCTGGGCAGGCTCTTCTTAAAACAGAACAAACCTCCAATCAACCAAAAATGAAGAAGACTTAATATAAAGATGCCTGTGGGGATTCCCCATGGGGTACTTTTGTCAGTAGGCGAGCATACAATTCCAATAAAAAGACTTAAAAAAAAAAAAATAACAAAAGAAATCGCTGATCCTAGTCCGACAGTTCGCTCCGCACCACTAAGAGTCTCAGTTACTCGAGAAAGACTTATTCTTATTCCAGTTCAGAAGACCGGGAAAACCTCTCTGCGAATGTCTAACCTTCACGCAAATTCCCTATAACTATAGAATTTCTTAATATAAGAAAAGAAAGTAGAATCCAAGGGGCATATCTTTACTAGGTTATGATTCGCATCTCGAAAGAAATGCATTGATAAAGGATCTCACCTTACTCTAAGAAGTAAGCAAGTAAACCCTCAAAAGATGTGCACAAGAGCTAAGCCTACTTCCCTCGCAACTTTCCTTCCTTATTCTTACTACTGTCTTGCTCGGACTGACTGCACTGACTGGAATGAAGATCTCCTTCGTTTTCTAATCTAAGGCAGATACCTTTCTTTCCAGCAGGGGAAGTATACACCTTCCTTATCCTTAGAGGAGTCCTGATATGGTCAATTTCCTTTCAAAGCTGAATTCCAGTCTAGTCGACCCTTGAGTGATGCAAGCTTGATAAAGACGCAGAGTTCCACTCTTCCCGCTTCCTTGGCTGAAACCTTCTTTCTTGCTGGTTCGATGAAATTGAATTTCAGCTATCAAACTCTTTCTCTACTGCGGAGAAGGAAGAAGGAAGCTCGACTCAAGGCTATGAGTTTCGAATAGAAAGAGCGGAGAGAGTTGACTGAATGAAAAGGGGGCAGACTTTGAGTGTCAAGGAGGAAGTAGCAGAATTCCTCCATCATTCCTCTCCGTCGAGCTGAATTACATCCACCCTCGGCCAGTCTCTTAAGTATAGCGTATGCCTTTGCGAATGAATACTAGCTCCTAAACGGCAACCATAAGGAAAGGACTACCAGGAGTTTGCTTTCCCCTCTCCGTCATCAGACTGACTCTTCTTCATTCAGCCCGGTTGAAGGAATCAGACCAAAAAGATAGAGATAGGTAGAGTCCAGCAATAAAAGTAAGGGCATAGCCATAGCAAAGCTTTCGCGCTAGCGGGCTCAGTCCACCCTCTCTCTTCATCGAACCAACCAGCAAGAAAAATGGCTGCAACTCCCTGAGCGCGCGCTAGCCGTTGCGCGCATCCGTTTTCTTTCTCCGCTCGACCATAGGGAAATGAGGACTGAAGTGCCTGCCCCCTCTTCATCTTCCGAGTCATGCCCGGAATGAGTACTTTACCCTTGAGATCTATCCAAAGCAAAAGACAGAGGAAAAGAGTTCAGCTGTCTAAGATTACTAATAGAAGCTCAATCGAACAGACCTTGCCTAATAGACTGGAGAATGGGGTTAGCCAAAACAGGCGAAAGAGATCAACGAGCTGTAGATATTAGACAAGAAATGTGCTTTGCAGGCATACTCTATCATCTAAGTGCCCACCCAGCCTGTTCAGTTTCAGCCAAGAAAGCTGCATCGAATTTTTGATAGAGTTTGTTGAGTTTGATCCTTCTCTTTCGAGATGTCCCACTAAGGCCAATCCACAGCTGCTGAGGAGATTGGACTTGACTGACTTTCTACTTCCTCTGAGATTGTATGATATGGATTTGACCGTGATAAGGAAATTACCAAGAGATGAAGAGTAACCAACCCCAACCGAAAGAGGAAACGAGTGAAACCGCTTTCCCGAGGGGACAAGAGAACATCGTCTGAGCCCTTAGATATGTTATTAGATGATAGAGATTTGGAACGAACCGCTGTTAAGCAAACCAACAACCCTATGTATATGTAGTATATGTAGAAAAGAGGGCTTCGGAAGAAGAGGAGCTTTCTTATACTCCGCACATAAAGCAAACCAACTCCAGGGATTAGTTGAATGAAAGCGCCAGCTCATGGATGAGCGATCAGAGTGACTAATCGGAGCGAAATGCCGCTCAATTGAAAAGCATAGTAGCTCGACCACCTATCGGGGGAGAATCTGAGATTGGGGCAAACAGCCCCGCCGACTATGGCTATGGCTGACAAGGAGCCTAGCCCCTAACCTATTAAGAAAAGAACAGATGCGCGAGCCGCTCGATTCTATACGATCTTGGAATAAAGGGATTGAGAACAACTGCTTTGGCAGAGATTCCACATATTGAATATTCAAAAGAAGCTGCTTGCCCAAGAGGGATGTTGTTGAATAGACGGATTCTTGACCTCCGGCTTCAGGGGAAGGACGAAGAAGAGCTTAGTTGATAGGATAGAAGGAGGATTGCTGATCTAATCTAACCCATACGTAGACGAAAGTAGCATTCAGGCATCGGTGGAAGCGCTAAGCGCAAAAAAGTGAAGAAGCTTTCAAGAATTTCCCTCGAGCGGGAATCTTATTATTTTTAATACGTACGAGACTACCAAATTCAACTTATTTCCCCAGCAACTGAAAGAGAACGTTCATCTGCACCGGAAAAGAGCTAAGCCCGAGCTCTCTTCTCTTTCAATGGCAGCAGCTAGTTCTAAGATAGAATGCCGGATTTCTAAGCACTAGTCTTTCCTTCCTCATAGAAAGAAAGAGAAAACATGCGCGCGGGGAAAAGCCTTTCCCTGGATCCTGGTATGAACTCACAAAAAAGCACCGTCGCCTGCTTCATTTCATCTGCAGAGCTTCCTCTTGTTCACAGCAAAGAGAGCGGATTCGTTCAAGCAAGCTAATCACATTCCATTAAAGGTCGTTCGAGCTCATGGGCAGAAATAGCGTTGGTAGGTTTTGTAGCTATATGAGCTGTCGAATGATCAATCTCTTTGTCGTGAGAAAGGTGTGCTTCGCCCTAGATTTCAAATGATTCTCGTGCAAATGTTCTATTAGAAGTGATGTCCGCTCGTGAAGCCAGGGCCCATTCGTAAGTAAAGAGTAAAGAAAGGAAATAAGGATATTCTCGATTCAAGTGTCCGTAAGCCTCCAGTAAATGAAGGTCGCAGGTCACTTTCAGGCGAAAGAAAGGGTTCTTATATCTTTATAGTAATAAGACTTGCGCGTGTCTAGTCGGTAGTGATCTAATCTTTTTCGGAGCGCCCTCTTCTTACGCGGTTTGTGCCGCTACAGCCTATCTGTGGGATAGCCCTGAGCTACAAGAGGAAGAATACTTCCCAGTATAAGCCTTATTTCAAAAGTTAGATGTACGGCTATCCGTAGGGATATGTGCTTTCCGTCTGGGCTTGCCTTGGAGAGAGTGTAAAAGCTTCCAGTCCGTCTGTTGGGTCTGTCCCGTTCGCCCTTGGCTCACTTCACTTTACCGGTCTGTGTTTCGGGGAACCTACTTCATTAAAAGCGAAGGGAAAGCGCACCAAAAAGCAGTTGAGGAAGACTCGTGTACATGTGGGCGAACTTACTTCTGTAAAGTTTCTTTTTCTCCCAGTCGAGAGATAAAGAAAGGGCGCACCTTTCGATTAGGATGCTAGCTAGTCTGTCCTCCTTGATCCGCTAAGTAAACTAACTCTACTCCGTTCACATGCCCACTTTGCAATGCACTCTTCGTTACTGACTCTTACTCGTAAAAATTTCCTATGGCTTAGAGCTAGCTTAGTTCATGCCGGTACTTTCGATGGAAGCTCCTTTTGGAGGCGCCTTTCGGATTAGCATGTCTCAGCTGATTCAAGCGAGAAAGAAGGGATTTTCCCATTCCAGCTTGGTTGCAAGAACTCCTCAATCCACTTTGTTCGCACGCGTACAATGAAAGGAATTCTTCGTCAACTAACTCTACTTCGTCCATCGGCTACTAATCTAACTAATCTAATCGGGTAGGCTAACAGCACTCTCCCTCTCCTTCACTCAGTCGAGATCATTCCTCGTTGTTGATTTATAGCTTGGGCTAGCACGATTCGCTTATAATTGTTCACACGTTCACACATTATATCTATTTGTAGATACAAAGAAAACCCCGGCGAGAGAGCGGGAGAGTAAGTTCACCTATGTGTATAAAGCCCTAAAGGAAATACCCTGCCCTCTTGCCAAAAGCATGCTTCACCTCCCTTATTTCCCTAGGTTTTGTGTATGATCATCTTATTCTAGGTTGGATCATTGGACTTTATAGGGCTAGGGTCGGAACAGCCCTAAATAAACCGCTTTGGAGTGTAGTTACGGCGAAGCAAATCTTTGAGGTGCCTCAGTTCTCTTCTTTAAGAACGGAGTTGAATCCCTCATTTTAATGTCAGTGGACCGGAAACGACGTTTGGATGTGGCTCGTAAGGTGTTTGGATCTCGGGAGTTCCATTCCCGGAGCACAGAAATCTAGTTAAAGTAAAGTCAGGCTCTTTGGCGGGTACCCTGGAAACTAGCAGCCCTTCCCGAACAAGATGCCCCAGACCCAGAGCTTACTTAGGTAGATGCCTTAGAATGAGGCAAAGCAAGCAAAGCATGGAAATACAGATATGACAGCTCCAAGTGTGCGTAAGCCTCCAAGGAATGAAGGTCACTGGTCAGTTTCCGTTGAAAGAAGGCATTCAGATATGATATAGGCTCGCCTAGCAAAGATAGGTTAGGCGCAAGCACCCTCGTAAGACCACTCACTCCCAGTCGATAAGACTACTTCACTTGCCTCTCGGTCTAAGATCTTACCTTTGGATAACCCTCTTCCTTAGTCAGATTCTCCGGCAACAAACCATTGTGGGATCGCTTTAAGCTGGAAGAGCAAGAACAGTGCCCGGGGAGGAGCTATCTACTGAAAGTAAGGTGCCGGACAGGAATTCTTAGTGCTCTCCGGCTAGGCCTACCTATTAGTCTAGTCCAGTTCATCCGTTCCTCTCAAGTGGAGTCAGTCTCATGAGGGATTAAAGATAGTATTCTTAAAGTGAGAAATGCGATAGAAAGGGCTGTTACTTTATATACGAAATATATGTCCGTCCGATAGAGGTGTGCTTCGCCCTCTAAATCTCTGCTTATTCGCTGTCCTCCTAGGGGTCTGGTGAAAGTCATCCCGCAGAAAGATTCCCCTTGCCTGAGCTATTCTTTTAGCTGTGCTTTATCGAAGCAAGGAAAACACATCTCACTTCTGACCCGAGGAATTTATTCCAATTGCCTTGTCCAAGCTGATGGAAGATGCTTACTATTTTTGTGTCTAGGCTTCGGACTTACCCACCCTTTCGTGGTAGAACCTGAAATGCTTTTTTCCTCGCCTAGGTGTGCTGCTATTGATTGGTGCCCCATCTAGCCCCTGCTAAGGCTTCGGACTTTTCTATTTCTACTTGGAAATATCTTGAATCAAAGAGCGCCTTCTTCCACAGAGACGATGGACTTGAAGGCCTTTTCCCATCCAACCAAAATATATTAGAAATATAAGTGCTTTTCCATTTCCACTGTATTACCTCAATGTTGTCATTGTGATGTGATGGTTTGTTATGCCCATCGCTTGTTGAAGTGAGATGATCAATGTATTATGTGTGAGTTAAGAGTGATGGTTGGTGACATCCGACTCATAGAATGAGATGAATAAATTATATAAGGTTAGCGCGGAAGAGGGGATTTCTTTCTGGCTGCTACGCTCCTTTCTTATTCTTTTTTTCTGTCTCTGAAGTGAGTGAAGTCAAGCTAGCGTCAGCAAATCGGACATAAGCAATACACGTAAATCCCCGTCCTTTAGAAAGACGATAGCGATTCTCTTCCAGTGCTTTAATTAAGAGAAAAAAGAGTAACCTATAAGAACAAATTTTAGGAATACCCGGAGCGTAGCTCTATCGGAACTTACCTCAGCGACTTCCTATCGGCTTCGAGCTATTATGCCCCACTAATGAGGAATAGGCAACTAAATCGAAGTCTTAATTTACGGCTTTCGTAACTCCCAGGTAACTTCACCCTAAGCCTACTATACCATCTCCCGCTTCAAGGGCTGCTCTGCTCTGTCTGAAGATAGGGCTTTTAGTATAATATCAAGACTGACCTCCTGCTTCTGACTATGACTGATTTTCGGATGTTGAGTTCTAAATGCTCTAGCTTGATTCTCAACTCTTAAGAGGGCCTTTAAAAAGACTTAGATCGAGGAATCTCAGCAAACATAGGCATTTAGCTCAGATTACGCATCTCCGACTGAAAAGACTGAAAACTGAGGAGAATACAGAGAGTGAAAATCGGTAATAAATTACTTGACTTCATTTATTGCTGTAGGCTATACTTCAATTCTGACTTCAAGGAATTCAATCCTTAACTTCATTCTAAAGGAAATGATAAAATTAAATAAAGACTTTAATTCAATACTGGTAAAGACTAAAAAGAAGTAAAAATATACTGATTACAGGCTCTACTGAAATACTGAAACGAATGAAATCGAAGTCAATCTTACTCAATCCTGCAAATAGGAGTCGAAAGCCAATCATTTGAGATTGATGCTTAGGCTTCTTCCTTAGCAAAGAGAAAGTAAGAATTTTAGATTCCCTCTAACTCAAGAGAAAGAGCTGCAACTATTTCCTCAGTCTGACTTCCGTTTGATTTCATTCCTAGGTAGAATTGGGAGTTGAAAGCCAATAGGATTGAAGTCAGATTCTTTCTCTTTAAAGTTACGATTGTTCGAAGTTCAATTTGATCCGGGTAAGAAGACCTAAAGGCGGCAAAAAGGTTCTTGGGTTTCTTACGCTTTTATCTCTGTCTCTGCTGTAACTGCTAACAACAATAGCAATCTCTCTTCCTTTCTGGCTTAGCCTGTTGCGTAACCGATTTCGAGCTTTCAATCTTTTCTTATATATATATATATCATATCTATAGACGTCATTTCAACAGTTAAGAAATCCTCTAACTTGAACTTCCTGACTTCCCAGGGTTTCCACTGCCTAACTAGACTTCTCATTCATCGGAAGTCAGGGCTAAGAGTTATCATGAGTTAACTCCGGCTTATCTACTAAAGAAAGGCTTTAACTTTGAACTCAACTCTAAAGGAAGTGACTTCAGGGTTGGAACATCAGAGCAGAGGCGGGCATAGAATCTATGAGTGTTTGAATTGAATCCCTTGGGATTTGAAACTGAATCTTAGTCTGCAGGAATTAAGACTGGTTTGTAGCTTTCCTACAAATAATGAATTTGACTCCTGCAAAGGCTACTAAGCCGCCTAAGCAGTCCAATCCCTTGTTGTCATAGATCGGCCCTTTCCTTTAGTTTCCCTTTCAGGGGAGTAAGCCAAAGCGAGTCTTGCGGGTCTAGTCGCATACCCCTCTCGTCTTATTGTTCTATTCGTTGCAGTGGGCGAAGTCGTATTTGTTACCAGCCATTTTTTTGAATGCCAAGCCAAGATCGAGGCACTCTTCTTCCTTTTGTAGCCCTATCCAATCGGTACATCTCATTGTCTGGTATTCCGTATGTCTCCCTGTCTCTTGGAAAAGCTTCCAATCATATCCCCTCCACATCATATAGGTCATCTCCGCAATTAGGAATACCCGATGGCCCTCACTTAAGGAAGAAAGGAAGCTTAAGGTTGTCGTGCTTCAATCCGACTAAGGTATAAGGCTTTCCCCTTCTTATTCTTGCTTGGCCCAATGCCTTTCTCCATCCTATCAGTCCGAAAAATCCCTTTCGAAAAACTCCTCCCCCTTTTTCATTACTAATGGAATATCCTTCACTTCATGCCTTTGATAGAACGGAGATGATAATTAGGCTGCTGTTGAAAAGCGCCTGCTAGCGGAGTGAGTGAACTCTTTCTTGAGGAGCGGGTTCTATCCCCCGAGTCATGGGTTGAAGCATATACAAGGCAAAGGCCCCTTCTCTTTCATACCAGGAAAGATCAGATGAAAATCACGCCAGAAGAAAGCACTACTTACTGATCAGGAAGGGCCTTTGAGGAATTCCTTTTCAGTTAAGGGACGACGATGATCCGCTGTAATGATTTATCCGAAATCACATAAGTAAGGAAATTCCTTGCTTATTATTATACTCTTGGGAGAAGCTTGGCTTATTGAACTCCTAACTCATTTGCCCTGAGCCCCGTATTCCTTTGATTATTCTCCCGTTCGTGCCAAGGAAAGCTTTCAGGCAGTCCAATAGCACCGGATTATTCCTTCACCCCTGAAAGGGATTCGTGAACAACTGCAGCGGAGATTCCACAAAGACTAGCTTACGCTCTACCATATAAAGAAGAAAGGGAAATTCCACCTGCGAGTAGGGCTTGTGCCTATTAGTCTATGTCCTGCCCTAGTTAGAAAATCACTATATCTCAGAGAAAGGTAAAGAGTAAGTGCTTGCTGGTATAAAGGGAATTCTCCTCCCCCAAGACGAGGTCTCAACGAGCCTTCTTCATTGAGAAATTATAGGTGCACCTAAAGGGACAGTTGGAACCCCGTCCTGAAGCAAAGGACCTTTCGTAGTCATCAAATCCAGGGTATGGTGGAGTAGTCCCAGTTTGCGAAGTCTCGCCTCTCCTTGATTAAAGATTGGTGCGGCCAGAAGCCGGGTCAAGGAGTAGATAAGCAGACACTTTTAAAAAGCCGTGTGCACGAGAAAAGCATATGACACCAACCAAAAGTACTCTTTCGGGATCTTCTATGACTCTATTAGCTTCTTTCTTCCCACGGAGGTCACTTCGCTCGCCTAAGAAGTCGACAATAGTCTGGCACCTATTTAGAGTTCCTCGCTCCCGCTCCGAGCACTCTCCCCTAACGCTTTTGTGGGCTACGGGTGGAGGGCTATGAGCTCGTTCACTCAATCCCGGGGAAACAACTCCCTTAGCCTTAGTTGGAAGCTAAACCAAAGCTAAGCTTGTAGGCTCGTAGAGAAAGCTATTTTGCAGGTATACCCACGGATCCATGTTCCTGAACAGTCTCGGAGAAGGCCACCCGCACCCGGCTTACCAGAATGTCCCGTGGCAGCACCATGCAAGTCTTGGTTCCTCTTGGAAGCACCATAAGTATTAAATTTGAACCAGCCAATGGAAGGAAATTCCCAAGCAATAAACTTGCTTACCTTCATACTTGGCTCAGTTTTCTTCGAATAGAAAGCAGAGACAGCAATTTCAACATCGTTAGCAATCCTCCGATTAGGATCATGAGGGATAATAAAGTCTCCATCAAAAACAGCTCGACACCTCCACTCCAAACCAAAATCTTCCATGCTATCGCACAGAAGGTCGTACGCCACTGGCAATCAAAAAAACACTTTTGATCCTTACAATAAGCATTGCTACATAACCAACCCGTGAATGCCAAGGAGTAGAAGGCACTTTGATGCTCATTGGGAATAAAGATGTTCCAGATCAATTTAGCAAAGTGACACTCACGCAAAACATGTAAACAATCCTAAACCGGGTGTCCACATCTAGAACAGCTGCTAGACTCTGAGAAATTCCTCTCCCAACGAATCCGGTTTGAGATACTAAGCCAAGGTCAGACGGGTGGTCTACCCTTACAAGGTCTACTGCGGCTCAACTCCGTGGTGATCTATGAATTTTGTATAGTAAGATGAGTTCCTGCTTTTGGAATTGATGTCGGAAAGGAACGAGAAGTAGGTGGGGTCACGTAGTTAGCCCCGAGAGTCCATCCCTCGGAGACGGAAGTAATTGCCCGGCTCAACTAGACTCATTTCATTTGCCATCCTGCGTAAGCTCCAACTGACTGAACGAAGAAGGCAGGAACTCTAGTTTGATCTTTCTGAATGCTTGTCGGATAGAGTGGATCGAGAAAGCTCCGCCCAAAGTGCTTTTCGTAAGCCGGTCAACGGTTGGCTAAGATCCTCTTGATGACTTCGGAAGAAAGCTAGAACTCTAGTTCCGGGGAGATTTAGTTTTTTTACCTTTCGTTTTATAAATATAAGATTAGACTCAGACAGAAGGTTTGCTAGCTATATGCTTAACACATGCAAGTCGAACGTTGTTTTCGGGGAGCTGGGCAGAAGAAAGGAAAAAAAACCTGCGCCAGCGCCACTGATGATGCAGAAAGCTTTTTTTTATAGAAAGAGAGTCAAGGGGGCTTCTGCGGGCGATTCTGTAACCGCAGGCAGCCCAGACCCGACTTAATGATGGCCGCGCATGAGATCGCACGAAACCACTTCGATTATGAGTCGGGGGATGCGAACATAGCGGCCCTAAAATACCTTCTGCGCTATCTTAGAAAGGCGAAAAATTTCCATTTTGAGACCGCGACCCATCGCGGAGCACTTTATCACTGATTTCGTGATATAAGTGTGCAATTTTCCTCCACTTAACTCTTGATGTTTTTTCAGGGCTTGGGTACGAGAACATAATTGGAAGAAATAAGGGTCGAAGTTTAGACCGCTCACAGTAGTTCTACCTATAGAAAAGATCATCAGAGAGGAGACAACCCATTTATGATTCCAGCCTATAAGACTAGTCAAAGGAAGGATCAATAATGTCATATATTTCAGGAGCTAGATCAGTTGCCGATGAACAAGTCAGAATTGCCTCAACAAAAATGGATGGAATTGGACCGCCATTCAGGTTCGTTATCGATTAGGTATCCGTGGGAACATAAAGAAAAAGAGTTTCAAAAAAGTCTCAGATCGACCAAATTGAAGAAATGATAGGTCAAGATCATGTTGTTCATTGGGAATTGAAGAGGGGAGAACGAGCAAACATCGAACGATTCATTTCTATTTCTTGTTATCGTGGAATTCGTCATCAAGATGGATCGCCCTTACGCGGTCAACGAACTCATACTAATGCTAGGACTTGTCGCAAGCTAATTCGGAAATTAAAGAAATCTACCGAAAGCCCTTGGTACTTGTCTGATCAATCACACTGATAGCTTCAATAGTTCACTTAAATTTTGTTTCGTTTTTTTGGTATTTCACCTATTACTAATCCAATATACGTATAGTAGGCCTCCTTCCTTGCCGCCAACGTACGATAAACGGAGAGTAAGCAAGCTACCTACCTTGCTTGCATTCTAGAAACGGTAGCTTTCGCGCCCTTCCTGCCTGCTGAAATTGATGCGAATGATCGTGACAGCTCTTCAAATCCTATTCAGTCTGATTAGATATGTCACTGAAACAATCCGTTCTGTCTCTCTTTTCTTTTCGGATTCCGAGGCTCGTTAAGACCTAACATCATTTAGGAGGAGCCGGTCGACGAAGCCTCCTACTCAGAGAAAGATGTCTACGACGCTACTCTCCCGGCAAGAACAACTTTTTCTATTGTGATTTTTTTTTCGGGTTCAGTCAGGAGGGACAAAAGCAAAAGAGAGATGCTTTCTATCAGTCAAAAGCAGATACCGCCCCCCCATGCTCCCGCGGTCCGCTTACTGAGGAATAAAAGGGAGGCTCGTTGAGACCAGAGCAAGTTGGGGTATAGAGCCGTAAGCGCGGTGGGGGGTGACAGAGAACGTGCTCGTACGGTTCATAGAAGGGTATGATCAACTCGTTGATTGTTGGGAACTTTCACTCCTCTATATTCGAAATATGCCTTTCTAGGAGCATTACGATCTGCAGCTCAAATGGTCTCTTATGAAGTCTCTATTGGTCTTATTCTTATTGTGCGCCTTGTGAGCGCGTTTAGATCCGCGAAGGCAATCGCTCGGATGTTTCCCTAACCCAACCCGGGAACGGACCGGAGGGAACCGCAGCATGGGGAATGTCCGCGTCTCGTCGCAAGGCTCATTTTGAGTTGTGGGTCATAGGGCGGGCAGCTTTATCTGATCAAGGGCCGGGGCACAAGGGTCCTGGTATTATCCAGGTGCGAAGAACCCCGGAGGTGACTGCAATGAGCAACAATTTCACTCACCGGCCTAAACGACGAGCAAACACTCGAACGTGAGAGCAAGGGATCACCCAACGAATGGACGAGCTCCAAGGAGGGAGGAGAGAGAAGGAAAGAACCATGCTTTCAGGGCGGTCCGAATCTTATCTGAACTGCGAGAATAACTGACTAAGCCGTGCCATAAGTAAGGGTAATTCAATAACTCCAAACGGGACGGGTTTAGGTTGTTTAAAGAGGTTGGGTGACAGATCGGCCATAGGAGTACTCCGGGATATAAACCAGGGCAACAAATGTCGAGCATACGACGATGCCGCCCGTTTTCATTTCATGGAAGTCCCCGGCAGAGGAAAGGGCTGTAGGTGATGGCGCGTTTTTCTTCTTATCTAGAGAGGGGCGCTGAAAGAGTTCCTATTGGGTCGTGCGTGGCAGCTAGTATAGATGAAGAAAGGCGGGCCGCGGGACCTATTCTCTTAATAGGCGGAAAAGAGCTGAATAGGAAAGGGGCCGACGGATGAGTGCCTTTTTAGCCTTTAGAAAAGGCTCTCATGTGAAGCTAACATGGCTGGCTACATACAAGTATAGCCAAATCAAGATGAGAGGGGACGGACGGTCAGAGGCCGCAGCGGGACTACCATAGGAAAGAAAGCCCGCCCCCGCTAGCTAACATCGAAATCTATTCCCGGATAGCAGAAGTCTCTATGTGAATCTCTTACCGACCAGGCCGAATCGGGCCACCACTTGGGATGGGAATGGCTCAGCCCACATGCATCATTTGATGAAAGCACTCCAGTCCAGTCGACTCCTCGAAGTGGCTTGTCAACCACGCTTTCCCTCCCTCAAAACAATGCTCCTCACCAAAAGCCCTTCCTTGAGTTGGGGCAACACAGCAATGAGTAGTTCGCTTCAGGACCCCACTCCCTCGAGAGCAGGATGCCGGCCGAGATGGAAGCCAACCTAGACTTTCCTGGGGCTTGCCCCAACATCTAAAGAAAAGGCGGGCGCCGAAAAGGAACCAGCCCAGCCTCTTCAAGAAAGCTTTGCTTGGTCGGGGCTGTCTACTCACTCAGACAATGTTCTGAACACGAAAGTGTGCAGTTACGCCTCTGTGGAGCCCATGCTGAGTCACAGGCAGCGCCTCGGAAAGCACGGACGAGCCACATGCAGGGAAACTTGCACGTGTGGTTCTGGCCGGGGACTCCGGTATACTGTACTAATATGTGTAGGTCCCCGTAATTCGAGTGAGATTGTCATGGCGCAAAAGCAGATATGGTCTGGTATTCCCTTGTTCCCTGTATTGGTTATGTTCTTCATTTCTCGTCTAGCAGAAACTAATCGAGCTCCATTTGATCTCCCAGAAGCGGAAGCTGAATCAGTTGCAGGCTATAATGTAGAATATGCGCGGGATGCGATCCTTAATAGTCCACTGTTGGCGGAAGCCAATGTCCCGGGGTCCCGGGGACTCATTCTGACTGAAACAAGGGGTGGGTCTTTACAAACAACTTAAAATATTGGATTTTAGGGAAGCCAAAAAACGTGAGCGCCTAGCGCGAGCCTTATTGAAAAGGCCCCTACTATAGATAGGGCTAAAGCCCCTTATTGAAAACTCAAGGAATTTCTTATCGATACTTTATCTATATATATGAGATTAATGCGTTAGCAACCTAATGCGTTAGCAACCTATCTTACTAATAAGAAAGAAGGGCCCTATCTAAGCCCTATCGTTGTAAAGCTACAGCTCGAAAGAAAGCTCTTCGAGCTTCCCTTCGATTTTAAAGTAAAGCCTAACCTTACTAATAGAATCTTTAGGGCTTTTCTTGCTTGTTTAGTAAAGTAACGCTTTTTTCATTTTGATAGGAGTAGGTGCTTGCTGGGGCAGGGCACTCTTCATTCGAAACTAATGAATGTCGGGTCGGGGCTTTCTGCCTTGTTATAAAAAAAGGGGAGTTGGGTAAAGCAAACTCCCTCCTTGGACGAGCACGGGGCTTAGTCAAGTAGAACCGGGTTGCGCTGCTTGATGCTCCGATCGAAAACAAATCAGTGGGGCCATGCCGGTACGACTGAATATGCGTTAGAAAGGTCAATCTCTCCCCTACGACACCAAAAAAAACCGGGCCGAACTTCTAACAGCCCGCCCGCTTCCATAGAACAATATCGTGGCAACGTAGACCTAAGTGGTCTCATATTGGATTCTTGGGAACCATCACAAGTACGGCCGGCCTATATTTGAACGAGAATGCCGTGTCGTCCAGCGGAGCCTAGAAGAAGGTGACTCGCGCAGACAGCTGACTCCTTTTAAATAGAAAGGAATAGTAAAAACAACCCAGCTGGCTGGTCAATCTCAGAGATCTTATCGGCCCGGCAAACCGGAGACGTACGACCACGGTCCCGACCTTACCAGCACCGGAGGTTACTAATCAATGAACCCCCGAAACCTACTTTCTTTTCTGACAAAATCAACCAAGCCTAATCGGTCACGACATGTTGTTGATATTGATTGAGTTTGAGGGACTTTCGCTGACTGAATCCATCCATAAACCTTGAGCCCGGTAACCTTCGTAACCAAAGCGTCACGACAACATCCAAAGCTGACCTTTGGATTCTTAAGTAGGGGCGAGGAGCACGTAGGAATGCCGACCACCACATAAGCCACAAGTGGCTGAGAGAAAGCGAGCAGCACCTTGTATAGGTTGGGCGGAGCTTGAAGAAGCGAGCCCCTATCAGAGAAAGCCATTGTGCGCTAGCCTAGCTAGCTAGCGTTTTTCAGCTGGCTGTTATGTTAGTTGTAGCGCGCCTTCCCTCCTTCTCTCACTTCGGAAAGAAAGATTTAGCAGTATTTTCTTATGATGACCTGGTCGAGAGAGTAGAGTACGATACATCGGTGTAAAAGATTGAGCGGGATCTGTGAGGTTGGTAGCGAGCTCTGCGCAAATGAGATACCTTTTTTAGCGAAAAATATGATAATCACTAAGGCGAACAGGTAATTGAGTTACCCGAGTAGGACGACCAGGTGGTGGATCAGTAGAATGATCATCAGGCATAGGAGATGGTGCATGAGGCTCGGGAGACTCAGTGGGAGAGGAGGCAGAGGGTGGAGGGGCAGGATCATTAGGAAAGACCGGCGCCTCGGGACAGACTGTTTGTGAGAGCTCAGGAAGAGAACCTGCATCAGGAAACAACTCTATAGAAGGATCAGTAAAGAAAGATGAAATAGATGATATATGGAACGTGGACATAGAGGAAAACATACGTCTTATGTTCCCCAAAATGACATGACGGGAAACACGTAGACGCTTAGAGTGAGGATCCCAACATCGATAACCCTTGTGCTCAATCCCATATCCCAAGAAACAACAGAGACGAGCTCGAGGTTCTAACTTTGTATGCTCATGTGGCTGGAGTAAGACAAAACAGGCACATCCAAAGACTCGAAGATGACTATAGTCAGGAGAAAGACCATATAGTCGTTCATAAGGGGACTGATTACCAATGACAGGGGAAGGCCTGACTATATTCCTTGGCAGGAGATAGCGGCCGTGGCCGTGTTCTCGCTCCTAGGATTGCTTTAGGCCAGCCCTTATTATACTTATACCATTCCTTTGGAATGGAGGACCGGGCTTTAAGCAATACACAAAGAAGAAAGCCAGCCAAGAAGAGAGCTAATAGCAAAAGCGAATAACAAAGGAATCACTCTAGTTAGGCCTTTAGCCAGGAATAGCGCCCTTGGTCTCTCGATCCAGAGCTCATAGTAGGCGAGGGAGGACGGACGGGAAAGCTAACTCACTTATGCAGCTGGAAGGGATCCTGCTTTGGGACAATCCACAAATGGAGACTGAGGAGAAGGAGCTGCCAGCCCTTATTCTTTATTCTTTCGATCGATGCCCCTACGTCCACCAAGGGAAGACCCAAACCCGCCTTTTAGTTAAAAACAGACTGAGGACGGGGGCGGGAAGTCTCGTCTTCTTGGGAGGGAGGTCAGTAAAAGACCCTCTTTTACTACCTTTTATTAATAGATCCAGGTCTCTTAGAGCCTTTATCTCAACAACGTCCAGTACAGGGAAGGGCCAGCTATGTATAGCCTAAAAACTAGAGCCGGTGCGAGACGCCGCGAGCAGTAGACCTTCTTTCAACAGATCTTCGAAGACCTTTTCTATACCTTTACTTTTGAGAAGGATTCTTTTCCTGCGTTCTCTGACTCTGCCCCTTTCTCTTACTCATACTCTGCCTCGTACATATCATGAGAGGGGACAGCATTTCCAGAAAGAAGCTAGTTGTTTGTTAGCTGCCCAGTAGGGGAGAGCAGAAGTAGAAGAAAAGGAAAGAAGCTCTGTGTTCGCTCCCCCTGGAGATACGGTAGAAGATGAAGCAGGCTCAAACAGTCCTATTCTTATATCCGACCTGGAACTCTAATTCATTCTATCTCATACTTCGGGATCAAACAAGAAGGAAGAAATCTACTTCCCAAACATAAGAACTTGAGCCACTTTTCTAGCTGAACTAACAGCCTCTCCTACTCCGACAACGGAGCAAAGGATTTCTCAGATCCATCAGCCAATCGCAGCTGAAGAGTAGCTTACTGCATCTTAGCTATCTCACCCGAAAGTATGGTCTCCCAAGGAAGAAACCAGGGCTCTCTTAGCATCTAACATGGCGTGCCACTGGATAAATAGAAATAGGCTCTAATAGTAGAATGAAGCTGTCCGCGTCAAAGCAGAGTAGAGAACTTCACACCTAGTTTGCGATAAACAGATCTATTAGATCGATCCCTACCCTCTCGGTAGGCCAATCAGACAAGTCAGCCAAGTAAGGAGGAGCCTATTTGTTCACTTAGCAGATGTGATGATTTAAAATAGTTCAAGTGAGCAGCCATTCTTTCTACTGCAAGAGCTACTTTACAGCAGTTTGAGAAGAGACCTTTCAAGGACCTAGAGAAGGTACGGTAAGCCTGAAACCGGGGAAGGTTAGAGCTATTCCTTCTATGAGTAGGAGATTTCCGGGTTGACAGATCCAATGGAACCAATCCTATCTGAGCAAGCTAGTGGAACTAGCCGAGTTCCTCCTGTCCTCACCCGGACCTATAGTGAAAGAAATTAGTTAAAGAAATGCAGTTGCAGAGGTTTGAAGTTCTCCACCGAGGGACAATGCGGAAAAGGAAGCAGCTTCCAGGTCAGATGTAGCGAAGAAGTTAAGTTTTCGATAAAGAAATTCTAACTCCTGCCTTTGGATCTGTAGGAGGTCTACTCTATCTGGTTCGATCAGGGGCGGCGCTCGAGTAGGAAAGGAGTGATGACCCCAGCAACGAAGTCCTTGGCTGACTCAAACTCCCTATCCCGCACACCCGAGAGCAGCAACCGCCCATAGGTAGCTTCTTCTTCTTTTGCCTAGACACACCAGCCCGCTCGTTCGCTACCCTTGCTTGTTCTTCTTCATTGATTCCCCTGGGACTGTAGTGAAAGATTTTCTATCTTCCTAGTGATGGGTACCTATAATTGGCTAGCCTGCCCATCTTGCTACGATGAAAAGAAGCTATTTTGCTTCCAGGGCATACCGACTATCTATCTCCTTTCTTAGACGTATTTAATAGGGTCCCTCTCAACGACTACACTAACTAGGGCGGCGGATCTGATTTCTTAGATGTTGAATCTGGTTTACCCGTCTTAGGATTAGGAACTATATGTCCTAGAGGCTTATACCTCTTTTCATCTTGCTTCTTCACTTCCTTCCCTCTTGGCTTCTAGCCTAGCCTTATTTATTTCCGGAGGGGCAAGCGCCTGAGATGCCTTATCTTTCGCGGAATTCCCATCTATTGATTGATCTAAGACACCTTCGTTATTGTTTATGGTTCCCCCACCCGCTCTGATGCTTCCTTTCGATTGATCCATGGGATTGCCTTCATGCTTGAGATGGCTTATCGATAGCTACATCAGCATCAACTGGTCTATCTAATCTCCTTTCTTTAAGGGTTGCCGGTCCCCTATTATCGAGGTTATCCCCTTCGGCTGCCCCTGAAAGAGTAGACTGATGGGCGCCTTCTTCTTATTCCCCTTGGGACTCTAGCGAAAGAAGTGCTAGTCTCCAATATAAAGAAATGCATTAGTTCCAGCTGAATAAGCGGAATTCTTTTCCTACTGTTCCCACTAGCTGGACAGCTAACAGCCGAGTTCTCTGAGCAAGATCGAATCCTATCAGAGATAGGTGTTTACGATACAGAGAGCTTACAAAAGAAAGACATAAGCTACCGGAACCCGGAGGTTACAACCTCGTTACTGCCCGGCTGCCCTGCCCGGACTTTGCTTTAGCCTCATCCCAGGGGAGTTCACCGTTACGCCCCGGTCCGTAATGATCCTTGACCCTTCAGCAGCTCTTGACTAAGGGATTGAAAAGAAGATATGGAAGGCAGAGCCCTACAGTAGCTTCAACAAACAAAAACAGAACAAAGAAAGACTCAAGCGGACGAATACCCGACATTTCTCTAATACTAATACTAGAGCTAAAGAGAGAAAGTTAAATAATACTATAAGATGTAGAGCTCTTAGCTACCAGATCAGAGCTCATAGCTCAGAGCTTCCTGAGCTAATAGATAACAACTACTAGCCACCTTAGATACTATATAAATGAGCTACTAGCTAACGGATAAGGGCTCGAACCACTAGATACTAGACTCCTAGCTCCTAGCTGCCTTAGACTGCTAGCTGCCTGAGATACTAGCGAACAGAAGATAGAACATTATATAGTCTTAATAAGAGTAGTGGAAGGCGGGGATGGATGTATTAGGTACTTGAAAAAGACCTTCACTTCCGCGGCTAACAACAACTCCTTACTCGGAACTGGCTATAGCTACTGGGGCAGCTAACAGCAACTCGATAAATGAGCTACTGGATAACAGCTGCTGGCTAACAGAACTACTAGTTACCTGAGCTCATAGACTGATAGCCGAGAGCTCCCCCTTGGCTTCCTATGATAAGACCTTAAGCTGACTTAGGGGAAGGTAAAGCAAGAGAAGAGAGAGAGGATCTTGCCAAGAGTGCGTGCCCGAGGGCTTCCTTTAATTTTTTTAAAATAAAATAATACTCCGTATTTACCAAATGGGACATCGAAAACGAGAAAATAAAGGCGTCAAGACATCTATATGACACCAAGGCCTTGTCATGAGCTGGACTCGAACCAGCACCTCTGGAATTCAAAAGATAATCCAGCGAACGACCTTTTATTCGAATCATGACTTTTGGTAACCCGGTTCCTCTACTGCACTGCTTGCTCTTTATGAGTACATCCGGGGGCCCTCTATTGCAAGCTCCTGGCAGCCTTAGTCTGTCTTTACTACCGACACATTATTGGCCCACCATTTGTTAAAAACTAACTCTCTTCTCGGGCCTTTTCCCAATCCTTGACGGACTCTAATAAGGCCTTCGATGCTTCTTTTCCTGATGGGAACTGCTTGTTCGACGAGGCAAGCAATTCTATAGTGTGGTGGATATATTGGAGTTTCTGGGGTGATGCTTGGTATAGGCCAAGTTTATCATTTACATTCATGAGAAAATCGGCCCGGGGTTGATCTTAGTAAAAGCCCCGATAAAAATCTCTAGCCGTTCTTTTATGGTCGGAATGTCGGGAATAGCCCCTGGGCTAGCTTGGGCGGGTATTTCGGATGGACCGGCGGCTGGGGGTTGCTCGACGACCAGGGGCGGTGGATTATCCTGACCTGGGGTTGGAGCCGACGAGGAAAGTTCATTCCATAGATCCGTTTGGGAAATGGAATGAGTAGGGCTCACTTGCTGCACTTCCTCCCCAAGCTCAGGTGCGGGGGCCGCGTCCGAAAGTCCTCTGAAAAAAGAGGACGACGGGGTAGAGGCTGTGCTTGACAGATGAGGACGGTGTGTGCCGGCAGGATGCGAAGGGGAATGATTGGCCCCCTAGCATTGATTTGGGGGTCAGCCTCGATATTTAGAAATTGCCGTAAGGCTGACCAATCTGAGGATGTTGGGGTCGGGGCTGATGCGGCGGAGGCATTTCCCTCGTTATCAGAAGAGAGGTTGATATACTTTCGCCAACTACCCGAGTCCGATCCCGAATTTGCCCCCGAATCCCCTGCTGGAGCCATCATCTTAGCCAGCTCGGGATCCCAAAGAGAAAAAACGACTGCTATAAAGAGACCTCCTGCCCAGCCGAGCCTATTTAATAGGAAGTAGAGAGACCGGCCGAGTAGCATAGATTTTCTCTTAATAACAAAAAGATTCAAATCGATTCCGATTAGTAATAAACCTTAATAGGATACCAGGAGTGCAGTAACTAGTACAAATAAAACTGTCGAGATTCTTACATAATACATTCTATGACCGCGAAAATGAAATTCCAATTTCATGACACAATATCTATTGATGGAGAAAGAGATTATTACCTAAGTGCTTGTCTGTTCCTTGACGCGGAAACTTACGGAGAACACATCTCACTGAAACCGAACCCCATCCTCTCATCTGAACTCTGACACCAATCTTCACGAGACGGCTCTTGGAGGAAAGAGGATCCAGGTTGCTTCCCCAACCCAACGGATCGTAACCTTAGGGCGACAGGCCAACCATGGTTAGTCACCCCCGCCAATGGATCTGATCGATGAGTGAGTAGGTGGGTAGACTGAACACAAAGCCAATCTATATCTAGAAAGTAGGTTGCCTGAACACCAACCCAATCTCGAAAAGAATCAGTACACGGAACTCGATCAATCCACGAAGGTGTGGCACAGAACCACCCTCTGCTAACAGCTTTCTTCTCTTACGATGTAGTTTGATGAAAACAGTGTTCCTGAATGAGGCCTCTCCTTACATAAATTTCTTTCTGGAAGGGATGAGGTGTGGGGGATTCTTTGGTTTCCAATACTTATTCCGCTAAGAGAGGTTCTCTCTAAATGGAGGAATTTTCTAAGACCTTGTTGTCATTTCTTTCTCTCTCAAAGGGGGCTAAGCGGATTCTTATGTTTTTACTGGTCCCTACTAGGGGCGGAGGAGTTTCTTTTTCTTAAACAGTCCCGTCTCGAACCGGAGGCACCCACCACTAGTAGGGGGAGCCCCCAATTGACCCGGGTAGGCGAGCTTCACAGCTAGGGGCTATAGTTACCAGTTTCGAGTTACTTAGCGGGTATTCCCCAGCACGGCTTATGCGGATCTCTCTCTACTACCAGGGAACGGGTTAGAATCCCGATCACGAACACAGGTCCCGAAAACCAGGCATAAGTCTAGGACCAAACCAGGCTCCATAGCCCGAGGTCCTGACTCAAGGAAAAAGACCATATCATATAAAGGAATCCCCGGTCTATGCCAAAAAAGAAGGGAAAGCGCCCAACTCTCACATTTCAATTGACGTTGACGAAGGAAAATTACTTGATACCGATTTGACCGGGTTCCATTAGTGAAAGCAGTTAGACTCGAATATCTACTGATCTGTGCTTCGTCCTGCGGGGGTTCTAAAGTAGATGTTCCGCGAATAGTAGCAGTTGGAGCTAGTTCCTTTTTTACTTTATGGTTCTTTCGTGGAAGTACCGCCCGGGTGGAGCTAGACTTGATTTCCTTGTGTGATTGCCCCATTTTGGCCAGGGAACACGAACTAAAGGCCTCAATCCACCCCCCTTAGGCGGGAAGGTCGTAGGACGAGGGGAATAGATCTTCATGCACTGGCTTTCCTGTAGCGACAAAGAGCCCTTCTTACTTCTTAAAAAGGGGAGTACCAAACCACTAAGAAGAAAGTAGGAGCGGCCGTAGTTCAATAGATCATCGAATCAGGAGATGCCCGCTTAATCGCTCGTGCGCCATTGATTACTAAAAGAGAATGTCCGCCGCCTTTCGCTCCCGATTTGGTCTTTTGACTTCCCCTTTGCCCTTTTAGAGAGAGGGGTGGAGTCTCAACTACCACAGGAGATGCTCTAACTTTCCAAATGAATGGGAGCAGTCCTACACTGGGAGACCCGGCCTATTCTTACTAACTAAACAAAAGAAGTACAAGTCCCAAGAAGAGTCCGTTTCCCGTGTTATGAAGAAGAAGTCCTATCGTTACGTTCCCTCTTCACGAGGATATTTTATGCGCTTTCTCTTTCTACCCCTCTTATCTCATAGTGGTGAAATTAAAGCTCTGTCCTTCTTCTTTTTATTGGGTCTTACTTCCTTGCTAGTTACTACTTCCGCAGAAGGAAGTCAATCAAGAAGGAGTTGTTTTGACACGCTAGCCCCGGTGTTCTTGCTGCCATTCCTCTACATTGGACTCTTAAAAGACTAAAAACTCGCTCTGACTTTCATTCTTAGACCAAGGTTTTCCCCACCCCTAAACGGGGAACAGGCAACAATCCCCTTATGATTGCCAGCACTTCCATCTTCTTAGGAAAACCCTCCGCCCCCTAAGAACAAGAAAAGACCTGCTACCCCATCTTCCACGAAAAGAAAGTATGACGGACTTATAGGAGTGAATCACTCGCTATCAGCATCTTCTTCTTTAGGCTGCCTTGCCCATTACCGCACACGCGGGGCTACGGTACCCATCAATCAGTTGAGCTAGGTTGTCCTTTCTTCCAGCTTTGAGGGTTCTAGCCTAGAAGGCAGAAGTGTCAATGCTTTTCGCTACTAAATGTCCTTTGTTATAGGAGAAAGTCGTTCTCATACCCTTATACTACTGGTTTTTCTTCCTCTGGATGTTAGGGTGGCATAAGTGGGAATCCGTGTCGCTACGGTCAAGCCAATGAATGTCCATCGGTCTATCTACGTACCGTACCTTCCATCGTAAGGCAAATCTCTTCTCTTATAAGCGCGTTTGAGGAGCCCCATCTTTCGTTGGGTTTGGGTAAGGGGAATATCCCTGCTAGCAGTTGCTGTTGTCTTTGCTGAATGCCCGTTATTCGGGGCTTTTTCCTTGTTTTCCATCTGCTGCTTCTCATACCATTAGGTATGTAAACCCCATTAGATTCGGGTTGTTATCGCTCTTGGGAAGTCGATTGAGGGGTTTGGGAATTGATCTTTTGATCTAAGTCTAAGTCCGGGTCTTTCTTCTTCTAGCTCATCAACCGGCTTAGCGCTACGCCCCTTAGGGAACGATTCTCCGGGAACTTCCTGAACCCTCGGGCACTCACTCGCTTAAAAAGTCCCTTAAGGGGGACCTGGAACGACGAAGTAACGTAGCTAACATAAGAGGTATTCTCTTAAAGAAAGAAACAAACCAAAATAGCTACACGTCCTGAAGCAGTAGAAGAAGCTGCTTGAGAAGAGGCTGCAAATGAAGGAGAGGTGAAAGCGTAAGCGAAAGGCAATGAGGATGGTATCGAATAAGCTCTTTGATGCAAGTGTGCAGGTGAAGAAGAATGCTTGAGATTCCAAGTAAGGGCATTCTCCCCTTATTGAGCTAGGCTAGGTAGGAAAAACCTCAGTCAAGATAGCACCTACGCAAGGCACAAAGCCTCTCTAAAACCCTAGATGCATCGAATCCGGTCTTAGCAGAAAAGACTTCTTTTCGAGAAGGAAGTAAGGCATTGGACTTAGGAAAGGAAATGGCATTAGCATTACTACTACTAAAGCCAGGAGCCGAAAAGAGATAGATGCGCTTACTGCTTCGAAGTAACATATAAAATAGTAATAGAATGGATCCCAAATAGCTTTTGACAGCAGACGATTCTGTATCGTAGAATCAAACAGACGATTTGCGGCATATCGCTACTTCTTCTTCCTCAGCACATTCATAGGAAGTTTATAAGCAATAGCAAGCCCGAGTTTCATTGCCATTACCTGTCTTTGGTACGAGGGGGATTGCCCTTTTTTTCGCCTTCTCCCTGCCTCTCTGTCTCGATCTGCTACTTCCTTTGATAGATACATGGAATTGGACTGAAAGCAGGAACCACCCAAAGAAAGAAGGTCATGCCATCCCATCTCGCGAGGGGATCTTGTCTCTTTCCTCCTGCTCATTCTTCTCTAGGTAAAGATATGTCATCTGATCGGGATTCCTCATTCCTTTCTCTTTTTTTCTTTATGACATTGTGCTCCTGCTTTGGTACAGTCTCTCCTTATCATATTGCTGGCGCAAGGCCTCCTGAGTCCCACATCGCCTCCTGTGTCATTGCCACCTTCAGAGATAGCACTTGAGGCTGCCACCGAGATTATCGCAGAGTCTACTGGAGTGGCCCCTATTCTTTCTCCTACAGCTGATCCAACCAATAGGGAGTGGAGCTTCTTCCACTGCTGTGACCCCTACTAGAACGCCAACTAAATCTGTGAAATTGGAAAGTGCAGGGTTGCTCCAAACAGAAGCTATAGTCAGTCCATCCCGCGCGACCACTCAATTGAAGTCTTCTGTTTTGCCAGAGACTGAAGAAAGACGGCAGAGAGCAGAAAATATGTTTAAGAGAGTCTGAGGAAGCATCCCGTCCCCCACCTATAAGCAAATCGCGCGCAGAGGTTCGAGACCAAGGTGCCGTGCAGGCGCAAGCTTTGACCGCTACTCCTATTCAGGTTGATCTTTCTGCAGGCCAAGTAGCTTCTCCTATCGTTGCCAAGGATGCAACAGCTATTAAGATTTCAGACGCTTCTGGTTCTACTGGGCGCAGTATCCACCTCAAAACTTCATCAATTGAAGCCTTATCTCTTGCAATGTTTGAATGCTTTAAGTCTCACGTGAAGAGGCGCAAGCGGTGTGAACTCCGAGGCACAGGTGAACAGTGTCTTGACACGCTTGGGAATGGTGGTCTCGTTGAAACTCGTCATAAAGAGCTATTAAGGCAAATACTGTATTCCTCTTCGTTAATTCGTGGCACTAAGCAGATGATTGGCGAAGATTTGAATGAGGAAGCACTTCAGACGAAGATTAATGAGGCTCAGCAGGTTTATCAGGTATACTCCAAGACCACGTTATTAGCGTCGAACTGGCGAGGGCTCGAGCGGAGGCTGACAAAAGCTGTGACGTCGACCAAAGTGGGCCGTCTCTGTGAGTAAAGATAGAGACATGGATAGGAAGAAGGTGCTTCTACGAAACAAATCTCCAAGCCTTTCTTTATTGATGAAACGATATAGATCATGTAAGGAAGGCCAAAATCACCTAACAGCTGCGCTCTCTAGAGCGAAGAAGTCAAAATAGTTGCCAGGTTGGGAAATCGCGTCGCTCTATTGTCGACAAAATCTTTGTTTAGATTGTCAGCGAAGGCATGCTAACCAAGCAACAGAACAGCAGCGCGCACAAGCAGAATTAGAGCAGCGAATCGCATTCCGTCGAATAAATAGAGTTGCTATGACAAGGGAGATAGGGGAGGTCTGCTGGCCGATCTTTGAAAAGAAGGAGCTAATCCGATTAGAAGAAAAGAAGGAACTGCCGATGAACATAACCAGAAATGGAAACTACCCGAGCTAGCGAGCTCTGCGCAAATGAGATACCTCTGCATTTGCATGATGTTGAGGCTGATCCGTGGGGAAAAGAATCAATTTTGTAGTATGCAGGACGACCTTATCCCTCAAAGCACGCCATAGCACGAGAGAAAAGCGGATCCAATACCAAGACGACTTCTTTCCAAGGAATTGAAGAAAAAACTTTTTAAATTGTGGTGCTTGTATGGGGGTGTGCCACAAAGGTTTCTTCGTCCTTCTTGCATCGAGTCGGAATCTCCCGATTTCTTACATGATCTTATTTGTCTAGCTCATATTAGTTTTTTACGTAGTTCAGTTTCCAGATCAGAAGGAACCCACCCACGCACGCCGGGTTGGGTATTCGGGGTTCAATTCCCTGGTGGTCTAAGGTGAACCGTCTTTCTTCTAATGACTAAAAGATAGTGGATCGAGAAAGCGTGGCCCAGTGCATACTCTTTGAAGCATCTCTTGTCAATCGCCCACCTAAGAAAAGGAATTAGCCTCAAATCATGAAACCTTTATGGGGGGAGGAATGGAATCTGGCCTCTTTCGCCCTAGGTCTGGGATCGATCCCTTTTCCTTTCTTAACCGGGCTCAAGGGTGGTCAAAGCCAGACCTGTCTAGCATGCGGGCACTGTACAAAAAGATGAAGAACTGACTCCGGCTCATGTCCACAGTAAAAAACACCAGACATCCACTTTCACCTTTCTCTTCAAAAGTGCCTCCTGGATAGGGAAATTTTTCTTGCAGCATTTCCATATGAAGTGCTTAACTTTAGGTGCATTAGGTGCAGCTCTCATTTTCCATTGAGGACAGCTCTGCTCTCTTAACCCGAACTAGGTTCAGCCACCTCAGCCTCTCTATCTCTTGATAACTTCACCAGTTGACAGGCCACATGATAACCACTTTTCACCGTGTACTTACCATCTATGGTTTAATGTTATACTAGTCTGTCTGGTTGATGAGTTCTACTAAGTGGGATACCTATAATAACCTCAGCATCAGCTTTACAGAAAACATCTTTCACCAAATTCACTCGCCACGTTCAAGTAGCCCCATAAATGAAATCTTCAATTTGAAGACCATGTACAACCTGTCTACCAGCAGCAGGTAAGGGATTCAATCTGTTCTCCAAAGAGAAAGCCCATGATCGGCCCAAACATCTACATTATTGCCATCGCCACTCTGCCAACGAAGTCCCTTTTTCAACACATCACGACCCGCTAAAAGACTCCTCCATCCATAAGACAGAGAAGAGCCAAGTTGAGCATTGAAATCTGTTTCATTCCTTAAAAAGACCAAGCTTTGAGGATCCGTGCTAGCAGACTGTCACTATGCTGCACTAATCTCCAGCTTTGTTTTGCCAACATGGCAAGGTTCAATGTCTTAAAATAATTTTTCCGAGACCTCAAATACACTTATAGCGCATCAGTGAATTTCCTCCATGAAATCCAATGAATGCGTCTTTGGTTATCATTATATTACAAAAAAATTGGCTATAGCTGACATGATTTCCCGACAAAGAGATGAGGGGAGTTTGAAAAAGGGCATGGCAACATTTTGAATTGAGCTTGCCACTGACTTAAGGAGCACTTCTTTCCCTGCTTGATAAAGCAATTGTTCTTGCCACCCCCGTATCTTTCAAAAATCCTATCTCGTATATAACAGTGCCCTCTTTTTTCTACCAATTGTTTCTGGCAGGCCTAGGTACTTTCCATCTCCTCAAATCTGAGTAAATGTCATAAATTCTACTCCTTAACCCAGCAGGTGTCTTTTGCTAAAAAAGAGAGAAGATTTCTGCAAATGAACCACTTGACCCAAAGCAGCTTCATAGATTTTAAGAATTTCCTTCACCTTTAGGCAATCCTGCTCATTTGCTCGGCATAGAATGAGTGAGTCGTCAGCAAAGAAGAAATGGGATACCGAGGGACTCCGAGAACAAACCGTCACACCTACCTTTGATCTCTCCCCGCCTCTCAGCATTTATCAAGAACTTCGATAAAGCTTCCGCACATAGAATGAAGAGATATGGGGATAATGGATCCCCTTGACGGAGCCCACGTTCAGGTATAATGTAGCTTTCTGGGTTACCATTCAACAAAAAAGAGTATGTAACCGAAGTCACACAACCCATGATCCAATTCACCCACCTTTCATTCAAGCCCAGATATAGAATCTGAATGGAGCACTCGTACTTCGCTACCTTTCTCCGAGCGACTAAGAAGATTCACTGATTGCGTCTGCTAGAGATGCTTTACCTAACAATGACTCTCAAGTGGGGAGTGAATGAGAGTCGATATAGAAATCCTAAGCTCAAAAGCCACATTTTTCGATCCTTCTGGCCGTAATCACCCGATTGAAGAGGGCCAAGGGAGGATCTTCAAGAGATGAATGCGAACGGGAGCACCAATTGCTAGAGACCAATACAGATGGATGCACGACGGAAAAGCCAGCTGTTGACCAGCTGGATTCAAAGAGCTCTTCTTCGTCTTTCTGGCCCCACTCGTACTGAAACTGATTGTGCTTTCCATCTTTGCTTTGCCATATTATGTATTCCGTATGTAAGGTCTTGGTCTTACTTAATTAATTAGTATAGTTAGTTTCATTGATTGCGGATTGCGTTTCTACGCTTTCAAAAAACGTACTTTTTTGGGATGTGAATGTCCTTCGCTGGCTCCGTGACAACAGATACATTTACATAAATGAATTCTTTGTGGACCGACCAAGCGGTAGGGCCTCCCATGTGGCGCACCCTCAGACCAATATAAGGGGATTTCGAACTAAGCTAACGAAGGTGATTCGCTCCAACTACGGGATGAACGCCAACCCCGCCGGTCCTCTTCCGTATCTGTATATCCGCATCTTCCTCATATGTAGTTTCTATGCAAGGCCTATTATTGATCCACCCCCATATGAGAGGCTGTAAAGAAGCTATATCGGCTCAAAATTCGGACATATACAAGAAGTCGTGAACTCAAGATTAGGAAGGAACTAAAGCAAAGAGACCATAGAATGGTACTGCTACTTGAAAGCCTAGGGCTAATAGCAAGACAGGGAGATTCGTGGAGAGATGTGCTATACTATGGAGATTTCCTCACCATCATATTGTTGATTCCAGTTACCATCAGATTGAATTAAAGGGATGACCAGCAGATGATAGAAAGGCTAAACAGATTCTCGATCAGATGAGCGGACAGGGCAAGCACGTACTACCAGAAGAGTAGACCTCAGAGCGATTGATTCCCAGTGCTTGAATAAACTTACTTGGAGTCTTCCTTCCCCTACTTTCTCCGTTAACACCGCTTATCCCGATCTTCCTCATCCCTTCCATAACTGACTCCACATGATCTTCGGAGTGGATCTCGGTTGACAACTGTTGACCTTTGGTCAACCTCACGTGATCATCTCCTACCCGTTAATCGACCACCAATTAGTGGCTCTCAATCTCTTAGTAAAGGGGAAAGGAAGAAGCGATACCAAGAAGAAGAAGAGGCAAGGGCAAGAAGCTAATCCTTGTCCGGGAAAGGCGTATTAGAAAGGATGTCCCCCCATAAGAGCTTCAGAGGGAAGGTACGCACCTTACTCGACTAGAAGAGGAGCTGTCCAATCCGAAGGGGTCCTAACAAGGTCGGGGAGTTCTGTCCGTCTACTTTCTTAATATGGAACTGGGATTGAGACGTTCATGCTAGGAGTTGAAGATGGAGCTGTCTAAGCTGTTCCCCCAAGAGCAGTCCAATCTTAACGAGAAAGAAAGTCAGTAGCTCCTCGAATTCCCGAGGCCGACCCGTAACACCTTCTACTTACTATGAACTAGGATCAGCTCATAACATAAACTCAAAGACGCCAGAAAAGCACATTTAACGCGGTTCATCAGGTTGTTCAGAGGCTCCTTCCTGTCCCGCCCACCACCCTGCTTCAACATATCAGTTGTCATTAGGAACTTTTTTCTCTTAACGAGAAGCAAATTTTGTGTTTGTGATCCTGTGTTAAAAGCTTGCTAAACGCGTGTTAAAAGCTATTTTTTCACCCCTATTAAGTTAAGTTTGTCGCTTGTTTCGGAATACACGAATTCCTATTCTCTAAACTCATATCTGGATTGGCTTTCTTCTTTGTTATATAATAAGAGGTGCACGGAGTCCAAGTAAAGAATTTTTGGGCTTCATATCAGCCGGTCATAGGCGGCCACTCTCTCTCTTACTTTCTTTCATTTAGTTAGGCGTGGTAAAGGATCTCGCTCGAAAGAGACTCTTGGTTCACCTACTAAATTGGAATTACTCTTACCCTTACTTATCTCTTTACTCAGAGAAGTCCCTCTCGGAGCTATTCCCCGGCGCTGTCTTCTTTCTCCTTACTCTTGGAATGAAGCCGTAAGCCGAACAGAATACGGACTTGCTTGCTCTATTTGATTCAGGACCTCTGGCTGCTGCTCCATCGGGATTAGGAATGAAAGCACCTTGGCTTAAAACGATCATAGCAATCCGGACAGATAGAAGTGAAGCTCTAGCTAGGAAGTAGGAGAAGACCTTGATCTATCAAAGAAAGAAGCCTCATTTCTTGGCCGAGGATGCCTATCTCAGTCTATCCCACCTAAGCCCCTTAACTCTTATTTATATAGGAACAGCCGCCCTCCTGCTATCGGTCTAACCCACACTATGGTAAAAGACCTCCTACCTTAAATGAGCATAGAAACCTATCGAACGTCCGATATTGACTGAATTATGTGCGAGATCATAAAGATATAGAAGATAGAAGTCCCCGCGTTTTACTGTAGAAGTCAGCCCACCAGCAAGGAGTAGTGAGTAATTCATTCCAACGGGATAAAGAAAGGAAGGCTTCGAAGAAGCTAAATCAGCGCTGACGAACCGGCTAATCCAGTATACCCAGCTTAGTAAGCTAACCCTGTCAGCAGACTTTTCGTTAGTAATCCAACCCTCCAACCAGGTTCTCGTTCGTTAGTCTTGTTCTTGTATCCGTAAGCAGTAAAGAAAGCAAGGATAGAGAAGGGATCCCGCTCTCTAACGCTCTTACCTCTAAGCCAGTAATGAGTCAGCCAATGGGATAGAAAGATTCGAGTTAGCCCAGAAATAGGAGTAGGAGTTGATTCGTCTGGGGACAATACCTGCGGTTAGCTCTTCTTTCCTGGGAGTGAATGAGGAATGATTGCACTTCTGCAATCGAAGAGACCAAAAGCCTCTTCAAAAGTTGTATATTACATATATTTA
>JANIEQ010001454.1:122500-130000 GCA_024708375.1 Oxalis stricta | reverse complement strand
GGTACTAAATACAACTCCATGAATGAGCAAAATGGAGGTTGCATTAATGATAAAGATCTCTGGGGAAACCGCTAAAAAAAGATTGAACATGTGAGAGGATCCGAACGAATTCTGCTTTCATTTCCCCCGTATGGAGCACTGAGTTACTTACGTTACGGTCTTAAGCAGGCAGGCTGCACTCTAGACTAGGAGGGATCGCTAGACCAGCAGCCAGACCAAGAATGAATGTGTAATGATGGTGATTCCACACCTGGCTCAATAAAAAATGGAATAGAAAGGGGGTCCTAAACAAAAAAGGAGTCCATGACCCCTTTTTAGAGCGTCTAAAGAGAGGTCGAATTCCAAACTTTTCTCTCGAGTATACCCATTACAAAAAAAATGGACGTCACTTTTTCGATCTGTTTGAGAACGTGTGTGGAGGGAAGAACCTGCACGGCCGGGGATTTGCTGCATTCCGCCATAACTTCGAGAATGAATTAATTAGTTTTTTCGAAAGCTGCGCCCGCGAACTCCTTTCTCCTGGAGAGAAAGGCCCGTACTCCCTTGCCGAGGAGTCCCAGGAGCGTAACGTAAGGATGGATACAATTGATTGCTCTTTTTTCGATTGAGCTTTTCTATCTCTCAGTTGGTGCGCTGCAACTGAGCCACTGCTCTTCAGGGCACTTAGGTGGACAATTCCTAAACCCCGGGGGCAACTATGGGAACGAGAGTGAGTCTCCCCTTACCTTAATATAGTCTTCCTTTTCGAAGATGAGAGCAGAAGAACTTCGTAACGGCGGAGAAGGGAAAAACAAACGATCTCTTGTTTTTCTTCTCTTAAGATATTTCTAGTTAGAACTTGATCGAGGGTTGACTTCAGTCCTTTACATAAAAAAAAGACCAGAAAGCCGTGTGGACTATAAACCAAGAAAAAGAAGAATGTTGGAGCTCTTGTTCGAGTTTCCTTGATGACCGGAAGAGGAAAATCCTATTTCCCCTCCATAGAATAGAATTTTTACCCCAAAACAGGCGACCCATACAGTGTAAACACAAATGGAAGCAATGCAACTAAAATAACTAACATAAAAATCAGAATGAGAAAGAACGTAATGTAAATCCATTTTTTATTATTCCTTGCAAATTAGTGTAAAAGTTGAACGTAACAAAAGAAAAAAACCCTTGGCCCAAAACGCGGGCAGTCTTCACACCCTACTTCTAACGGAATACGAAATTCTTAGTTATGAGCTTACTTTCTACGGCTTGGAGTCCCCTGTCCTAAGAACCCGGTTCCCCCTATTTTGGGACGGGCCATTGGTTTCCATTGTAAATTCGTACGAATTACCTTAAAGTGGGGGGAAGGGAGCTCATAATGCGGGTCAGACCTAAGCACATTTTTTTCAACGGGTCCCTGTTCTTAGAACGAACAAGACACCAGCCTCTTCCTACTCTTTCATTTTGGGGTTCTTGAGCGAGGGCCCTCCTCCACATTACTTTGCTTTGGCGATGTCCAAGATTTTCCCCACTGCTGCCCTCAGCCGTCCTAGTGTGGCTAGGGTTTGTGTCGAGGTGGATTTTATAAAACAAACCTATTCCCAAACGAATTTTGATTGGATGTGGCAATAACGGACAGGGTTTTTGGCATAAACTAGAAGTTGAGAATCTCCAAAAGTATTGCTCTAAGTGTTATCACCAAGGACATGATCATCTTTCTGATCGTAGACCACCCTTTGCCATTCTTTTTTCCAATGAGGAGTCCGACCGATGAACCTTGGGAGCATCCCCGGCAAGATCTATGGCTTCAGCTGCGGCTAACCGAACTACCTATTCTATCTATTTAATATCTTCTTGAGAAGTGAATATGAGATAAAAAAGCTTGAACATAGTGGGAGGCTGGCCTTCTCTCTTCCCAATTCTGTCTGGAGTGGAAATTGCCTTAGACTATAAAGGCAATAGGGTTTTTAATCGGCTAACTGTGAACTAAGAGCTTGTGAAATCGGGTAAGTAAGTAAGTAAGTAAGTTAAGTAAAAGGTAGCCCTCTTTCTTAGTAAGTAGAAGGAGAATCTGCCAACTAAGAGTAGAGAAGCTAGGGTTAGTAAGCTGTAATATGGTTCTAGATAAGGGAGTTAGCTATCTCTCGTGGTTAGCTCCGCAGGAGGAAGAGTGTGCTCTAAGAAAGGAGTTTGCGCGGGTAGGAAGCTCCGCAGGAGGAAAGTGTGTTACTGAACCTGGGAGTTAGGAAGCTAGATATGATACTAGATATGGGAGCTAGAAAAAACAAAATGACGAACTAATGAAAGAAGAAAGAAGGCTTCGAGGACAAATTTATGAACTGACAAAGGGTGGCAGTTCATAAGCTGAGAGACTTAGGCAAGAAAATGAGCAACTGAGGAGAGAAAACAGTGAACTATTGCGCCAAGTCAACAGAAGGGGCAAAAGGAAAATGGGTGAGGAAGCCCAGCTGGAAGAGATAGTCAAGGAATCTCAAGCCAATCGCTGGGTGAATAACGAGTGGGACCGGTTGGATCAAACTGCGACCCATATTGAAAAATATCAAGCTTTCTTTTCATCTCCAATTTCGATATACACAACTCTAGCACACCGCTTGCCTATTCCGACTAAGCAGCCCGGTGTGCATAAGCAAAACCAGAACGCCTAAAACCATGATATATTCTCTTCTCATACGAGATTTCTGGTAGGATGAAACCTCCAAAAGAGCAAAGCTGACTAAGATAGGCGGTATGTGATAAATTTGTATATAAGGTCTCAGATGTAGAGATGCCCTACCCATAGAGGGGGGAGGATGGTAGCAAACAAGTCATTCAGCAATGAAACATCCATGGCGTAGATTGACCTTTCAAGAATATGTCTTGAAGAGTGAGATCCGAATAGATAAGGAGCCTATCTCTACAAGGTACTTCCACAATTCGATCAGAAAAGCAAAGAAGGAGCTTTCGCTTCGCACCTTGGTATGGTCCACTCGATGATTATCCCTTAAATTTATCTTACAAATTGTAAAACAGAAGGTCTTACTCCCTACCGTTGAATGCTTGTGGTCAACTGTGTAATCGAGGAACATTTACTTTCATGGTTAAGGTTCGAAAGAAGAAGAACCAACAAGATAGGGCGGTCTCCTCTCTCCCTCTAACCATCCATTTCATAAGTGAAGTAGTCAGCCTATGCCTTTCAGGCTGTTTCTTTCCCCTTCTAGCTATAATAACTTCCTTTACCTCTACAACCTTGCTGGGATTGCTTGATTGGGTTTGCATTCATAGCACGAGATGCAGTTCAGTTAAATAGATAACTCCATCTTTCCTGCCAGTCTGTCTTGCCCGTCTAGTAACAATATCTCCTCCCGCTTGACCGCTCTAACAGACTGACTCTTGAGTGAGTTGCCATTCGGACTTTTCAATTTTCCATCAAATGTCAGGCGTCAAGGTTTGGACCCCTAGGTTAGTTTTATATCTTATTTATTGCATTGGATAACTTCCTGATTAGTAGCTTAACGCATTCATTTCATACTGCATGCTAGGGTGGAGATTATCTGTTTCAGAAAGCGTATGTCTTCGCTCTAAACACCGTACACGTACAGGTCTTAGTTCAGTCGCATCTCAAGCGCCTAACTCGAGATCTTCATTTGCTCACTCTCAAAAGCGCCAAATGAACTTAACTTTTCGCACCCGGCTTTACATTGGCTCCATGTATGGTATGTTCGTAGGAATGCCCACATTGAATTAGCATGAATGCCGGCTCAATCAATCCCTTATATAGGGCTTAGTAGAGCTCCTGGAAGGTCTTTCTTCAAGCCAACCTAGAGTTCATGAGTTGAGGGGTTTCGGAGTTCAGTCGAATATGCCAAGAGGCGCTCACCCAGGTAGCTAAAGGGGCGTAGCCTTCCTGTTGTTCCAGAGACGGGAGGATAAACTAATAAGACCACGATCCTCCTTCTTAGGCCGATCGAAGTCGAAGGGTTTCAGATTGAAGGTTGAGGCATTTCTAGGAAGACGGATTCTCAAAGGTTACACCTAGGTAGAAAGGAGATTTGACAGTAGATCTATTCCCAGTAGAAGAGTAGAAGATGTCATGCGTGAGATGTATCTCTTTTCAAGGTGAAGGTTCACCGGTCATCATCATACGCAATTTCCAGTCTTTATCCCAAAAGTACTTGATAGTCAGAGTGACTTGCACGTAAGGGCGAGGGATCTTCTAATTCGTCTTCTTTTTGATGGAAGGGATTGAATCCACTTCCTGTGAGCAAACCTTACCTCTTCTAAAGTGGTCAGTGTTAAGGAGTAGAGTCTTTTCTAAGGCTAGTTCTCTTCTCGAGAAATGAGTTCTCAGGGTCAGGTCAAGAACATATAGTGACATTCCTTCTGCCGGAAAGATAGAATTGCCAGCCCTTTCCTCAAAGGAGGGACCAGACGAGCTCACCTTAATAGTCGATCATTGCCTGAGTTTTGTTTTGGCACTCTAGTTAGAGACGAAGGGCGTCGTTTTTAAGTCATTGATAGACCTTTTCTACTCTAAAAGAAGCCATCCGATTATGTGCATTTTGCTGGGCTTAGCCCTCCCTACCCCTTTCGACGCAGCAATGAGAGCATCAGGGGTTGCTTTACCTTTACCTCTTGGCGGAGGAAAAACTTCTTCTTTTAGGCTGGCATGGTCTTAGAATGCACGATAGAAGTGCGGACTAAGAGCTGTTTAGCGGGATAAACCCTGTGGGATAACGGTTCTTTTAAGGCATACCCCTCTTTCTGATTGTGACTGTTTTTCGAACCTTGCTTGAAAGCTTTCACGTGGGGCAATTGATAATGTCAATAGGCATTCTCACTCCTTTTTATTTTTCGAAGGAAGGGTACAGCTTAAACAGAAGAAGATTTTCGGAAAAAAAAAGCTTTAGCAAACGATTTTTCCACTTTCATTAGACGCTCTCCTGGCTTTAGCGGAATAATAGTCGTTGGTAATAATATATATAGGTATGAAAGAAGGCTATTCAAAGCATCTCGAAAGCCCTGGTTGGCTACTGACTTGCTTGGCTTCCAAGCTAAACCTCTATCTTATATACTCAAGTACCAAAGTAAACTGATTCCACTCAAGAAATCACGACTTCTTCTCCCTAAGAACTCTCTCTTTCCTTTCGCCTGGTTACGATTACGATCCGAGCTCTCTATTCTATTCTATTTCGAGTTAGGAGAGTCTGTCTCCGGGATGAAATGACTTATTTTGGAAAGTAGGGGATGACACTCCTTCTAAGGAGGAAGGCAGGTTTCTCGATGAGTAGTAAGTGAGAAAGTGCCAGCTTCCTTCCTTTCGTTTTAACTTCATACTTGCTTCGCCATTAATGCTAGACGAGGAAAGGACTAGTACAGAGGAAGACAGGAGAATACCCCGCTTACCAGCTCTGCTTTCTAGCCGTACTAAGCTAATAGTCTTGAGAATAGCCATCCCAACCAGCTCTTTATCGAGTTAATAGCCACCTGACTCTCCAGACTCTCATTAAGTTTCCTTATGACTAGTTTAGCAAGTCTTATCCACTTTGGAAAGGTGGTGCCATCCTTTTTCAAAGTCTCCTTGTAGTCTTTCTTCCCGCGCGAACGATCGATTTTGAATTGTTATAAGTACTTAATGGATTGTTAGGACCAACATTCTTTCCGGTACATTTTTTAGTTCAGTCTGGTCTGATAGTTGAAGTTCTTGTTAACCAAGAATCACTGTCAATCTTCCTCTTGTTAGAATTGAAATTTTGTTATCTAACCTTTTCTTTTGTATGCATGGAAACTTTGTATTTTTAATAAATGTTGCTTTCCCCCCTTACTTATACCAAATCCAGGGGCTTTGTTCCCGAAACTCCCTGCCCCTTACTCGTCTTTTGAAAGCCAGAACATTCGCATAGAGGAGTATCTGTATCACGCATGCTCCTCCACTGATGAATGGGCGGATGCAGCAGCCCCGTAGCGAAGGCACTCATTTGAATTTGAAAGACTGATTCAGAGTTTCAGAGTGGAGGTATGTCCAGTTGCACCCTTGGAGCTCATGAGCAAAGCAATCCTGACTCCCGGCTTGAAAAGAAGAAAGAGCTACCACTAGTTCCGCTTCCCTAAAGGTAAGAACAGGGTTAGGCTTTTCCCCAATCCTGCAGCACTGGTATCGCATCTCCTATCGCGAAGAATGGAAAGAAAGACAGATTGCGCGAAATGACATAAGTGAAAGAAGAGTCGGATTCGAACCGATTAAGCCTATTTCTTAGGGCTTCAAGAGCGTTACTCTTCTTTATACACCATTTTCAGCCTACTTTTCCACAAGGCATGCAAGCGAGGCCTATGTGGCATACCTTTCTTCCGCTACTTTCTTATCTTATGAAATGTAGAGTTACAGGGGCTGACCACTAGAGTGACTTTCTCTTATATAAGGGAGACCAAAAAAGGCTACTTCTTCAACTATGGCAATTCTTGGTCCCAGCTAAACAAGATAAAGAGCATCTATCCTAGCAGCGGTATGCCGATTCCAAGACCTGGTTCAAGCTTGAAAGCAGAAAGGCAGACAGGATGATCATTAGAATACGATGATAGCACCTAATTAGCAAGAAAAGCTTTCCCTGCTATGCTCTTAGCAATGATCTGTCTAGGGATACTTTCAAAACTGCATATTCTGTAAGAAGACCCTCCTCATGGGCATTCTCCGACTTAGATTCGAATTCATACCTTCCGATGTGAGGGTAGAATCTGCTCGTCAGTGATTTGGCATTGCTTAGGGCTATCGACGCATCGAGAAAGACTAACAGCTAGCTCTCTGGATGGGGCGCATTCACGGGTAACTATCAATAACAGGCACGTATCGAAGGGGAAGCCTTACCTCGTTCTATTGAGTGAAGTGAGCCAATGAAAACGAGGAGAAGAAGGCCAAGCCAAGGGTGAGTTTGATTAGTGAGCTGTAGTTCCTTTTACAGAGGATTAGGAATGGCATGAAAGAAGAAGATGGCTGCCTTTCCAGTAAAGGCCCCCAGAGAGGGCTGCTGTTAGGGGAGCATGGACCAGGTCGCCTACTGTGAACATCCTTGGCTTAACCAGTTTATCATAGTGTCGCTTTATTCGTTCTTGATATGCTTGAAATGCTTCCCTGGCCTTTTCTCTGATTTCATCCAGAGAGTCCAAAGCCATGTATCAGCTTTCCGGGTCTGAATTTACCTACATCAGTCCTCCAACTTATCTTTCTTTTGCTCAATTCCCAAACTACTTGGGAAACTTTCACTCCCTTGCTTTTCCTGCTCATATGGATTTTTTAGAGGAATTCGCACCTCGATAACGGGACTAAAGCATCTTTATCTTGCCCACGAACTAGGCGAACCAACCAACTTGGGCATTGTCAAACCAACCCCGGACGAGACTTATTCCTCAACCTCTGGTTGTTCGACTTGTTGGCTCGAAAGCCGGAACAACCCCTCCTCAATTGGTAGTTTCGAGGTAAGAGTTTATTATAAAGCTGCTTTTCTAATCATGCATATCAGGCCAACATAGGTGTCAATT
>JANIEQ010001454.1:80000-117500 GCA_024708375.1 Oxalis stricta | reverse complement strand
CTCCCAGTTCTTTCTCTTCTCTCTTTTTTAAGTTTAGTGGCAGTTCATCAAAACAATTGTCCAAGATTGGTAGATCGAGCACGCGACGCGCATAGTCTTAAGAAAAAGAGCGGGTTGTCTCCTCAATGCGGACTGGAACTTATCTACTTCAATAGTTCGCTAACCACTCGGAGCAGTTTTGCAGTTAAGGATATCAGCTAGTTGGTTGTTTGGCTCCTCGATCCGGACTGGAATATATGGCTCTTCGATTTTGACTTTCAGTAGCTTTTGGGGACCAAAGAGCACGGGTAAAGACTGCCAAATGGGCTCCTAGCTCTTCCCTTTTCTGGCTTCATGATTCATGAGTTGAATCTTCTAAAGTAGTTTAGATCCCAGCAGTTCTAGTTCGTTCTTGTGGAGATTCCACCCTTTATTAGAGTAGCTACCCCTCAATCTATAGTAGTTGGAAGGCCCAGTGGTCCTGGATTTGCTTGTGATTGAGTTGAGGCTTGACGTAGTTAAGGACTACTCTCAAATGGGAGCTGAGAGCTGATTTCCCAATGGGCTCATTGCTAGTGAATGTAGGAAGGAATGTTTGTTTGGTTGGTGGAGATGGATCCCGGTTCATTCTGAAATGCGAACCGATCGACTGCTATCTAAGAGGAAGGACCCCTAGCCCTAGGGTGATGGGGCTTTAGCCCTGCCATAGTCGCGAGCGCTACGCACCTTGTATTTGAGGACCTATTCCTGCAACTATCTTTGGTGAGTAGTAGGATTGATTATCATAAGATATCCACAGCAATCGATGAATTGGCTATGTCAGCGATCTTAACGATCCCATTTGGTAATCTGAAGCCCAGGCAAGGAAAACTGCGACCCGCTTTTTGAAGCGAAGGGGCGAAGCGGAATGATATCGGGTGAACAGAATAGATGTCTCGGATTCCGTGGAGCTTAGGGACCAATATGATGCCTGTTTTGTTGGAGTACCCTTTTGGGGCCAATTCCCTCTTCTAAGAAGACAACATATTGAAACGACGGCAACGGAAAGGTGTGGAATCCTTTCTTGTCACCTTCGCTAAAACAAGGGTTGAACCCGTAATGTACCAACGAGGGAAAGAAAGCTTCATTAAAAGTATGTACTTCCGATTTGGGAAGATTTAGTCTTTCGATTCATTAATAAATATCCCATCCCAAAAGGGCAGGAATTCGCTTCAAAGAAAGAGGATTTTGCTCGTTACGAAGCACGAGAATTGGTCAATAAATAGATAGGATAGAGATCTGGCTTTAGGGTTTCCACGGTACTTTTTTGGTCCATTAAAGACCAGTGCTGCCCCCGTCCCTAAGGCCAGCAACCAGTGATCCATTCGGTTAACCACATGTTCTTTTTCCTCGCGAGGTGCCGGTAAAGCCAAACTAAGAGCGGGCATAAGCTCACCAATTAGGATTGGCATCTCTTTTTCAAATGATCTGGGCATTTCCAAAAGGGCTGGGAGGCCCACTCATGGAAAAAGGGATATAAAGTTTTGCCCATACTCGCTTAAAGACCCTTTCGGAAGGGTACATCGCCTCTTTTTTCCTAACTGGCCTATGCCGTACAATAATCAGAATACGATCGACAATCAAACTCTTAGAATAAGAATAATATGATCTTAGAATAAAATGAATAGAAACGACTAGAATCAATGAAGATGATAGACCCATTCTTAGATTAAACTAGAGGGTTATAGTGACCTGGTACCGAGACCTCTACCCTATTATCCAAGTACTTCAGGCATTGATGGAATGTTGAGGCAACTGCCTGAGACTGGTGTAGCCAATGATAAGGTGGTATGAAGGAGCCGCATCTATCACATGGAAGGTCGTATCCGACGTCAGCTTTCCAATGGTGAGCTTGATTTTGATCGAAAAAAGGTGGGGGATCTAGGATGAATCGTTGAAGCCCATGAAGCCATGCACCAAAAAGAAGTTTGGGGTCAGGTGCAGATGAATTGAATCATCAACTGTGACAGAATCTCACTCTATAAATTCCATTTCATGTCCACATTTCGTTTTAAAAAGGAAGTAAGGCACTCATATTCATCATGCCCAGGGAAGGAGCGGTTATAATGCGTTTTGTTTTGCACGTGAATCAGAAAAGGAAGAATACCCCATTTCCTTTCTTAGGGGAATAGCCGCTCTTGTCTCAGATGCGGGATTACCGGTCTTAGGAAGAGCAGTGGGCAAATCCCTGGTCCGGAAGCGAATGGCTTGTTTGCAAGTAGAATCATACATAGGCTTTAGACCAGCCACACAACATTACAAAGTTAACAACGGAAGCATTGAAGACTACTAGTGATACATGCAAACACACCCAAAAAAAGCTATCTAATTAGGATAGGAGTAGATCTCCACGAAAGAAAGCCCTAAATGAAAAACACACACTACTTTGGGTCTTAGGACTCCTTATTTGAATCTTTTCTTATAGAAAGAGCTAATGCTCATTTCTCGGGGGATTAGGGGATCTGGTCTGGCAGCCCGAACAATCAGCTCCTGCTGTTCATTTCGCAGCATTATCAGTCTACTCTCGAGGTCCCTTGTTCTCCGGTCCGTCGCACGGATGCGGTCTCCTACGACGGCAGGGTTCGCCGGGAGCAGGTGTCTCCAAAAACGGGCTGTTAAGGTTTTCCGGCGTTGGCGCAGTTCGTTTTCTACTAACTGTATTTCCTTTACAACTTGAGCGAGCCTTACTGCATCTGCAATAGTAACCATACGTGCTATTACTATAATTTTTTTATTTTATTGTGGAGCACGAAGGCTTATCGACTTTCTATTTATAGAGTAGAAGTAGAGTAATCCCGCCATGCGGCACGAATTTGATGATAGGCACCATTTTTATGAGTTTTCCGCAGTTGAGTACTATACATGCCTGTTTAATGAACAAACTAACTACCTTGTGAAGCAAATACACCCTAAGAATGTGAACAACCTAACTAACTTTGCATAACCATCTTCAACAGTTACGCCTAATCAATCACTGTTAGGATAAGCGAAATGGAAGAGGTTAGTTAGAAGGTAAGGATAGCATGATTGACTGGTTGAAAGGTCGTTTGGATCATGGGCCACAGCTACTTGGGTAGAGACCGCTGAGCATCATTTGGGCAGGCCAAGGCTATATGGGCTTAGGCCTTTTGATGGTTGTCATTCTCTGGGCTATTTGGATGGACTCAGATCCTTTCATGTGAGGAGCCAACTTTGACGGGCTTTGAATTTGAATAGATCCAGCGGGCCTTCTTGCATAGACTTGGGCTTGCTTTGATGATGGGTAGGCTTGTCGTGCTTTTGCCCTTCTGTGGGCTTTCATCGAGTAAAGCAGGCTTGACAAGATGCGAATCACATGTGTATTAAAAAAACAGTAATCATTTTCAGGGAAGACGATTCAACTACTACCTTAAGTAGTTGTCTATTTCGCGTGCCCTTCCTGTACTGACTTACTGTATACCGCTTTTAGTGAACACTAAGGTCTTAGTGGACTGACAGAGTGAGCTGTAAAGGTAGAAAAAACCAGATTAATCAAGAGATAGTGGTTAGGTCTTTTCCTAAGCAAGGACGGAGCTGTCGAGTGACGATTGGCCGAGGGGAGTCCATGATGTAGCTGAGTACAAATAACCCATACAAAAAAAGACACGTAGAAGCCAGTTAAAGAGGAGTAGGCAGAGGACGACGAAGCCAGTGGGGTACGTAAACGAGGACGGATCACATGGTTTTGTACTGGTCCGCTTTGAGCTGTCGAGTAAGGATTGCTCCATCTCTTAATAAAGGGGCTTTGGAACCCTGTCTTATTAGACGTTAGACGAGAAAGGGGAGTACTCTATGATGTGCGTTCTATTATTGTATTGGCTCCTATTCCTGAGGGAGTGTTCGGGTTAAGCCGCGTGGCGATACCCGCGAAAAAAAGAAAGGACGCAGGGGGCCTGTCTTATTATAAAGAGGGGGGGTACTCCCTTCTATGATGTGCGCTATATTATTGTGGCCTATTCCTGAAGGAGTGCTCGGTATTATGTATTTCATTTTCTATTTAAGCCACGTGGCGATACCCGCGAAAAACGAAGGACTTTTATTTTCGCTTAGAGCTTCCAACGTCTCTGTGGAAGAAGCTGCTTTCTCTATTTGGCAAAGCAAGGAGAGATATGGATCCACCAGTTACCACTGAAAGACTTTCTCAAATTAATCAATTAATTAGAAATGTTGAAAATGCAAAGCGCGAACGGCAGCAAACTCTGGTTGCCTTTTTGGAACACGTGCCTGCAGTCGATCAGGAGCTGGTGGAACAACGGATACAACAGCTCCTGAACGGCATTCGAACTCTGGAAGAACAGGGAAGGACCCTCATCCGAGAACGGGACTATCTGATTGTCGGGATGGCCTCCAGCATCCGCGGGAGACCAGGGGGAAACAACTAAGAAGTCCCTCGACTTTGATTTAAATAAGTGTCTGTAGACACAAAGTAGTGTGATGTATTGCTTTCTTTGTTTGGTTTGGTTTGTTGTGTTTGCATGTATGGTATGGGCCAAAACCTAGTCTAAAGTGTTCACTACTTATGTTAATATAAATAATCAAGACTTTTTCGTAAAAATGTGCTGAAAATTCATGTGAAAGTTTAAATAAAGTGTACTGTAGATGTGCTTATTAAGCCTTTCCAGCTCTTAAGCTTCTCCTTCTTCCTTGAGTCCGAAAAACCAAACCCTAATCTTGCTAGTTCAGTGCGTATGTTTTACGTGAGCGCCTTGAAGTTGAACTAGTGTGCATGGACCTTATCCACACGTTTTTCGGCCTAGACGCTAATAACACGAAAACCCAGGACTCAAGCGTTTTCGATCTCTGTTTTTGCGCGAAAGTCTGATAAAATCAGTCATCGTTGCTGCGCTTCCTGAATGGAATCCAGCCTTGCCCGAGCCTTACCCCATCTTCCATGAACCGGAAGCAAACGAAAGAGGGGAGGCCGGGAACGTAGCCTCTTCAGAATCGTAGTTCCTAGGCGCATTCATTATTGATTCATATTATCTCCTCGGACGGGAAGTCTCAAAGCTCTTTTGCCAGCTTAGCGTCTTGATGGTCTGTTCAAAATCGAAATCCCGATCTGACCACGCTTTCGTCAGTTGATTATGTCAAAACTGGGAACAGAAGACTTGCTTTTGTTCCAGTTTCTGATTCAAGAATGTTCCTATTGTTCTTGTAATTTCTGAACGTTTAAGTGAGCCACACCTCCAGCATTTGCAGAGTTCTCTGCATGCATTTTTGGAATGTTTTCATATAGACGAACAGTCTCATTCTACGACACCATTTTCTCCGTTGGCTCTGCGGTAAAAATCGACGGCTTCAAGTGAGTGAACTGTAGGTCTAGGTAGTGTGGGTAGAAAACTTCTAAGCGTAGTTCCGTTGGGTAGAGATTCGCTGTTAAATTAAACGTTTTTACGGGTTGCTCCCGCCCACTAACACTTTGCCCTCTGGCAAGAGTGCTGCTGTGGAGTGGTACATTCTGGGATTTTTCTTGGGTTGAGCACCACGAATCCCCGGGGCGGATCTTCGTCGGGTAGGTAAAGAACCGGGTTGTAAGCCGGGTTTCTTGCGTCGTCCCAACCCGCGCTTCCATTTCCATGGGTGGCGCCGTTGATTAGAATGACGTCGCCGGTGGGTAACAGCAGCATGTCGTTCATCACCCAAGGAGCGGGCATGAACTCCATGACCTATTCGGGTTCCGGGTCGGATACTTTCAACCTTCCACACTTAGTATGGACTTAATTAAGTAAAAGCCCTTACGCTTTATGGATAAGGATAGTTGTTTAGTTACGTGCTCTTTCCTGAGCTATCATTTTGCAATAACCTTTTCCTTGTTCGTGACATTATGGGATAAATTCAAATTTATCTCTCCTTCCTCTGAATAGTGATCATGAGACAGACCAGAAATAAGTCAGCATATTTAGCTAGCATTTAGGATACCTCAGATGTAAGACACATCATTGAATTGCCAACAAGTACCACAAATATCAATCAATAACATTATTGTTAACGATTCTTATATATAACCTGCCTTAAAGAAATGGGGGGCGAAGGAAGGGGAAGCTTGGATTCTGAAAATGGAGCTGGTTGTTTTCCATGAGATGGCGCTGTGTTAGGGTTACCTGTGGGAACGACAGAGAGGGAGGAAGAAGATGTTGTTGATGAGCTGGACTTGACCAGGCTTGCTGAGGAACCCACCCTCGCATCCACGTGATGTTCCTTGGATACCAAGGCCAAAACAAAATGATTGGACTGCTTTTCTGGGCCTGGACCTACTTTAGAGAGGTCTTTCGGCTTGGACATGACGTTTGCTTGATATTGGGCGGAGTGGGCTTTGTTTGCTGCTTTGCAGAGACTAGGCTTAGGCTAGGCCACGTGAATTGTCCTCACCATCACATCATCTTGGGAAGCTCCTCCCTCCTCAACAAGCTATACCTCCAGAATATCTAGAACCGGTTGGGATTGGACTGGATTGGTTCACTAAATATCCGGAGAAAGGCAAAAATCATATATGATTTTTCATGATATATGGATTTCCTTGCTTGGGCTTGGCTCCGAACCTTGCTTTACTACCAGGTAGTCGATAAAAAAAAGAAAAGAAATTCATCCGGAATTCCACTGTCCTTTCAAGAATGGCATGAAGCTTTGGTTTGGCTGTGCCTGCTACCCAGCCGTACTTTATCCACGATCCCTTCGGTGTGTTTTCTCGGGCTAGGTTACATGACAATTTATAAAATATAACTTTACTTGACACACAAATTAAATTCCCGAATTGATCGATATGTTTATGGGCATCTCACTTAGTGGACATGGAATCTTTTAGCATAGACATGGTCTAGTTTCATTTCAAAATCTCTTCTTCATCCCTCGGCTAAAGTCTCTTACGAGAAAAGTGTTCTTCATTAGCTGACTTGCTTAGGTGATCTTAGCCTAATGAAAAGAAGCAAGGATCCTTTGTTTTGGAGGTTCTTTCTCGAGCCGGAGTGCGCTGTGCCTAGCCCGGTACGCTCATTATTAATGGTGTTACCTTCTGTTAGAAGAATAGCCCTGTCAGATAGTTAGGCTTCTTAGTAAGCGTAGGACTGATACGAAAAAAGATTATCCACTGTAAAATAAAAGAGACTGACTGGCTAATTGGCTCTATCCCTTTCTTCCGCAATTGGATAGCTGGGAATACTATATAGATAGGCTAGAAAAGAGGGCTAGCTTTCTTAATGGAAAAAAAAAACAGGATTGCTCACAGAGACTTTCATAATCTTTCTCCCACTGGTTGGTACGACATCTAGGGGAAATGGCAATGGCAACTCGTCTGGTCTGGACCAAGCTCGACTAGGGATGTAGACTCTTCTTCCCCGAGCCGCCGATAGGCCGGTGAAAGCCTTTCGTCCACAGCATCTAACTGAGCTGACCCGCCTTAGTCTCCCAGATCCACTCATTTACTTAAGCACCTAGGAAAGCATATTACGTACTTTTCCCTAACAAGGGAAGTCACCTTCTATTCGGGCGAAGGAAGATTCATCCATTCTATCTCGCCTGAAGAAGAGAAAAAATAATAAGCAGGAGGCAAACATCGTTTGCGCTTGAGCCCTTGACAAAAGAGCTTCACCTTTGAGAGCTGCACTGGGGGCCCACCTCTGAGCCAATGTACGTACTACTTCCCGCGTCATGGCCAATGCACTATGATCCGTAGCAACAACTATCTTATCTATCTTGGAAACACTGCCAGTTTCCTTGCCGAACATCTCTTTTCCTTATGAGACTCGAAAATAAACTTAAAAAATCATCAAGAAGTAGTCTTTCAATTCCACTCTAGTGCACCTTACGCTATTCTTTTGCTCCTCTTCCATGATGAATTAAAGTAAGCGCAGCTATCCCCTATATGTGTAAGCCTTTCCAAGGGGATACTATCTCAGGGGTACACCTGGAGCCAGACCACCCGGTCTTTCTTTGTTCGAAGTAAGTGTTCTTACGGCAAAGCTGGATGCCCGATCTTGATTTCCCGAGCTCTTGGTCCTCGGTCCTACTTCTGCGGTTAGGCAAGCTTGACTCTTAAGAGACTTACTTGGGCATAGAATCTCATTCCCACTAGATCCACTGAAGCTAGATTGGATATCTCTTCGAATTTGAACCCCGGTGAAAGCCGCAAGCCTTTTTTAGTTAATGGACGGCTTCGAAAAGAGAATTGTTTGATCCGGCCCAGGGGCTAAAGCTCATCGGCCCATTTCCACTAATAGACAAGCCACAATTAGAAAGTTTTTAATTCTCCTATACCGAATCAAAAATAGGCTTTTTCAAGGCTCGTCCTAACCTAAAAGCAGGTCGATGCCTAAAAACACGGGGTTGAGTCAAATGTATTATTTCTTTTAGAAGGTCTTCCCTTCCATAAATAAGGTTTATGCCCTAAAACAGGCTATTTCATCGTAACTCTATTAAGGGCTCCTACTCACTGATCCATTCCCATCCCAGTCTGCTTGATTTGAGAAAGAATTAGTTAGAAAGGACCGAAGACTCGCTCCTACATCTCGAACTCTCAAAGGACGTTATTCTGATTGGCCCATTTCGGCCCAAAGAGACCTTCCCAACCAGCCATCCCCTAGCTTGAAGGAGGATTGATTGATGAACCGCCCGGGGGAACCATTCCTCAAGAAAGACCATCAATGATGACGACTCCCGTCCGAGGCAAGAAAAGAATTGGGCGGAAGGTACCATCCCTGGATACCAGGTACATGGCAACAAGAAAAGCGGATAATTGGCTACACCTCTGAAGGCGCACCATCTTTGGTACCTTGATTGTCGTTGTTGAAATACCGCTAAAAGCCTAATCAAAGCAGGCAAAGAAGATAAAATGGTTTGGCTTACCTTAAAAATGGAAGAAGCTTCTTTCATTCATTTCCCTTACCAGCTTTAGTAGCGGGCCCTCTAGCGAAGTTTTGTCAAAAGACATAGACCGTGGCATTAGTTCTAGCTCTCATTTCTTGCTTTTCATAGCTAACTGCCCAGACAAAGAAGGCTCAGGTATGATGAAGTCTCAATCGATTCTCACTACCTCATCAATTCTTTCTATTTCATTATGAAAAATATCTTCATTCTCACGCTCGGTATCCAAATACAGAGGACTTTCTCGCTGTCAATCCTAGCTTTATTCATTTCCTTGGTTATTGGATGAAGGAAGACCCCCTAGACCTCTGTGGTAAGGCGTTATATCCATTTTCTTCTTATTTCTTATTAGAGGAAAGAGCAGTCGATTAGAGGAGAGGTCAATTACATAGAGCCTGTAAGCAGCGAATAAGTAAGCGGAACCGGCCAGTGCTGCTAGTAGGTAAATCAATCCGTGCACCTGGAACCAACTAAATTTGAAGACTCCGCTAATGCTATGCCTAAAATCCCGACTTGAAAAAAGCGTGATAACTGGGTTGGCTTTCAAAGGGAGGCTATCACTAGATTGGTGTAACAGTCTTTCTCCCACTCGATGGATTTGCTGCATTTCCTATTTACCTAGCTGTCTTACTCGCTGTCTAGCCCTTACTTTATTGTATTGTATATCCCTAGCTTTCTGGAACAGGAGAGGCTGACCCCTCAAACTAGATGGCTACCCCAAGCTGCTTTTTGTCCTAATATCGACGATTCATTCGTACACTACGACTAGTAGTGTACTCACTCTCTTCTTCTTCTTTTTCTTTATCTTCCTTTATTTTCTTTTCTCCTTTCTTTTCTTTCCAGGCTATGGTTCCTTCCCCTCACCCGAGAGTAAGAAACCTCTTATGCCTAAACCTCTTTAATCCTCTTATGCCTAAACCTCTAACAACCTCTTATTAGTGTATACTAATAGAAATGTTATTTCTCTATGGAACAAAGCATTCATAAGCCTCTACTCCATTTTGTTTTAAAGAAATGGATTTCTCTTTCTATAGCACCTTCTGGTACTGTATATTCCTTGACTCTATTATCCTTTCAAGACCTACTTCCTTATTCGAGTATGCATCCTTGGTATGATATCTATACCTTTAAGTCTCTCTTCTTCTTCCTATTAGGACCTGATAGAGAGGAATCCCAGCATTCTAACTAAATAGCAAATAATAGCAACGCTCATAATAGGAAGCTTTATGCTATCTATTCCGTCTCTCTTCTTTCAACGTATGATCTTTCTGCTTGCTTACCAAGACAAACTCCCCAGTTCTATTATTATTCTACCTTGAACATATTCCGTATTAACCAACCATTAGGTTAAAAACCAAACCTCCCCTTTCGATTTCTCGGTAAGCTGTTACGCTCGTTTTGGGTAAAATGGAGAAAGGATCTAAACGTGTTTGATTCCAGGCCATTCATTCGCAACTCACTTAGTTGACGTGAGAGATGCTCTCGTTGTCATAACGGGGAAGACCATTGACTTGACAAAACAGAACTACAGGGAAGGGAAGTCTCGAGAAGTTGGTTCCTGGACAAGGTCCTATCCTAGGCTTAGAGCTGAGCTACACCCCTACCCCAAACTTATTTCGGAATGATTTAGAGAGCTGCGAATCGGGCTTTCAGACTGGTGGCAAGCAGGGCAAGAAGAGAAAGTCCAATCCGACCCTAAGCAGATTTTTGACATCTTTCTCGCATCCGCTTTCAGCTTTGACATGACATTAGAGCTATCGTACTTAGTGACGAGTTCGAGCCTTAGAAGCATGCGAAGGAATAAGGTCTGGAATCAGTCTTCTATGAGTCCTTTAATCGAGTACCTCTTCTTTAATAGGTGCTTTCAAGTAGCTGGTTTTGATTCTCTTTTTACGATTACGATTCCAAAATATCTCCGCCTCCCCATTCCTTTATCAAAGTCTAGTACTTATGGGCGCAAGTCAGTCTCTTCAAGTGGAAGCAAGCGGCTTTCATGTCTAACCCGGAGCTGCCTTCTCAAGCAAGATAGAATCTGCATAAAGAGTGAGATTAGAGACGCTAACATAAGAGGGGCAGGAGACATATCTTTAAGAACCAAGAACTGTAGATTCGCATTAGCATCAGGAAGAGATGAGCACTTTTCAAGCAGCTTTCCTGTGATTTGTGTACTGCTAAAATGCTAGTATTGGAATTCGCCTTTTCCTGAAAGATAGTTTTCTTTATCCTAGACCAAACTCCTAACCAAATGGCAAAAATTATTTTACTTTGAGCAAATAAGAGGTCCCATGTACTGCCTTTGACTTCCCTCTTTGATTAAGCTATATTCCTATGTATTTCCTTTTGTATAGACTTGTACTGGTAGAATAAGTAAGCATTTTCGATCCTCGGAGGCGCCTTCAACCTGGCGGTTCCTTTCGTCACCCTTAGCATATAAAAGAAGATCCTCATCAGTCCTCCTATGGGTGAATTGGACCAAGGTCAGTGCTTTCGACTTTCCTTGAAAGGAAAGTTTACTTTATTGCGTACTTCTTTCCATCCTGAGAAGGAGATCCTTTTGAAAGTGCCTAGAAACTCTTCTTCATACGCTTATTCTCTGACCATAACGCCGTACCATGCAACATGAGTTCCAACCTATTCTTTCTAACTAAGAGCAGATTTGCCGCAACGCAAACAGCTTATTCAATGCCAAACCCTACTGACTGAATGGCTTCCCCTCCCTCTTCCGGGCTTTATTGCCAAAAGTTATTGTAGCTTGAATGGAACCAACTTAAATCCAGATGCCAATCCAATGAGTTCGATTTCCCGCAGCTGGAAGTAAAGCTTTGATGCGAGAAAAGGAAGTCCAGCTAGCAGCGTATTCGCCGACAGAGAAAGAGAAGACCAGATCTTGGACTTGCAAGCTCTCTCGAGGGAATCACTTTTAGCAAGCTTTCGAGAAAGTTTAGATCCAATCCAACTCGAACTCTAATAAGTACCATATAGTCTCTACCTATAGAAGCTAGAAGAAATGACGTTATATAAATAAATCTCTAGAAAGAAGTAGTGCGTTAACCCCGACTAAAAGCCAAAAGCCAGATTGAAGCACTAATTGGCGGCATTCAGTCCTACTAGAAGGAAGAAGGATTCTTGTTCTCACAAGTGACTCTAAGCGCTTTCAGTAAAGTAAGCTTTCTAAGCTCTATTCCGTCCCCCTGCCCTCTAGTAGATATTGCTTTTCATTTTTTTGTTACTATATAAACATCAAGAATGCCCTCGAAGTCCGGTCTCGAAAAAGCTTATTCTCTGATGCGCTAATAGGTTGTTCTCATAGGCAAAAGTCTGTTTCATCCATGGCGAGTGCTATCGTATATAAGAGAACGGCTGCTTCTCTGCATCAATTGGCACTATTTGAAATGTGCACTATGAACAACAAGTCGGATGGTTCCTGCTGGATAGCCGAAAGGGAGGGCTTGCTATCAGGGTTCCGGGGAAGACAACAATTGACGACCATATGGACCATCTAAGAAGAGTGGCTAGTATGACCATCGCAGTAACCAAACCATAGGCCATAGACGAAGGGGAATAGTACAAGGCCAAACATTATGCGATGAGTTAAACGAATAAAATAAAAAACTACTATGCTTTCCAGCAGAATGAATCTATGTCAGCCTCCTTTCAATTCAGGGTTACCTTAGAACCTACTACTTTCTTTGGTATATCACATCCACCGCAAGGCAAGTCTATTGGCATTAAAAGCCTATAACTATAAAAAGGCTATTTTCTAGAAAGACGAGAGAGGTACAGTCGCTTTCAAGCCCGTCTTTTTGGCTTCACTTTATTATATTACTACTTTTTATCCTGTGATTCTTGTTCACTCGGAGTTCTTTCTTCAACAGTAAGATCGGTGCCTTGAGGCGGTGAAAGTAATGCTAATGGAATGTCCACAGATTCGGCTTAGTGAAAATAGCCCTAAGTTTGATCTTATTCCATATAATAGAATTAATTATCTCTTTGCTTTGTGATTCAATCGATTCCTGACAGGATTGGCAATGGAGAATTCGGCTTAGTAAGCCTTTATACGGGTATGAGCTTCCCAAATCATTTAATTTAATCCGGAGGTGACTTCGCTCCCTTTCCCTTGCCTGCGTCACTTGCTGGCCTGTTGATAACGTTATTTTATCCGAAAAATAGGTACTACTTCCAGGCCAATGTTGGATTACTTGCTTTCGGGACAGAAAAGACTGAGTTGAGATAGTATAGAAGTCGAAGAGAAGCTCTGAAACCAAGCGAGCGAACGAGTTAAAAAAAAAAGTTACGAGTATATAAGAGCGAGTGGAGTATACTTTATGAGCATAAAGAGCTGCCTGCCCTACCGCTTGACTTGAAAGGGAGGAGAAGGTAGTGCTAACTAATGACTGGATTGACTGGCTTCCTGACTTGACTAGCTCTTTCTGACTTGCTTGAGAAAAGCCTACCTTTCGAGAACTGGATTGTCTCAGATAACTTATCTAACTAACTTCGTTAATCCAACTGGCTTGCTATTGAAAGGCCTACTGCTCACTGACTTGATGAACGAGGAAAATATAGACTCTAAAAAGAGGAAAAAAGCCGGTCTCAACAAAGCAAAGGGTGTGGTGAAGTCTCTTCTTTTCTCTTTTATTCTACTGTAATAGGGCTTGATGTAGATAGTCCAGTAGAGGCTGCTACTTCTCTTCCAAATCTCTTGCTCTTATTGGTGGAACTCCTCATACCTTTATAAAGAAAGGGCTTTATGAAAAAGGGGAATGGAGTCAGTCAGATCGGCAAATTCCCTTACTAAGAAGGAAAGTCAGTCAGAAGTCCCCATCTCGTTCGAGAACAAGCCCTTCTCCTCAAAGAGCACTAGTTGCCTTTCAAAGGCAAGCTACTAGTCTTGTCTTGATGCCGGAGCTGTTTGAGACATGAATCCATAGTCAAGAATAGGACAAGGAATGCGCTCTTACTGCTGCCATTAAGTCAATGAAATCGTTTTTGTACGAGTAGGAGTATGCACGGTTTAGGCTTTCCTTGCCTTGTCCAATAAAAAGGCTGTTTGCAGGATAAGGCAAGACAGATAGAGATATCTCATTAATTAATAGAGTACGGGACTGCTTCTTCGTGACTGGGACTGTACATGGATTCTAAACCTTGGGCATGAAAAGTGGAAGCAAGCGGCTTTCATGTCTAACCCGTTATCAGAGTAAGGGTGGTATCGATAGGACTAGTAAAGCCTTACCTTACTCTTTGTTGTCTTTTCGTGTGCATGTCTGCTTTGTTGTTCTCAGATGATACATAACGGCTCTTTAACGCATCCCCTAGCTACATAACCTTTTAACCGTATCCGCTCTTAGGAAGGAAGGGGATTCGCCCCGGCAACTCCCAAAACCTGATTTGATCACTGCTTGCTTGGCTTATTTGGCCTGGTCCCTTAGCACTTCCTGCTCTAACCCGTCTTCTGACCTATCTGCTTTCACCTTATACTCTCTCTATCTCTAAAGGGACTCTTATCGGCCGACTACTGCTTCGTGCTGTTACCGCTTTTGTGCCTGCTACTCCTACTCCTACGGTTTGCCTTTTCCTTCGAGAGGACAAAGATATTCTTTCTCTGCTCGTGGGATAGGAATGACTGAAGGAAGTGCCTTATGCATCAGCGGTTTGAAGTGTAATGTATGCTATGGTGTGCACAAGGCCAGACATTGCTCATGCAGTTGAAGTGGTCAGTCGGTTTCTCTCTAACCCCGGAAAAGAACATTGGGCAGCAGTGCAGTGTAAGCAGGTCACTTTCGGGAAGCATGGTTTTGGATTTTCAGGTCTCTCAGAGCCACTTCAAGGGTATGGGAAACGGGTATACAGATGCAGACATGGCTGGTGATATTGATTCCCGGAAGCCCACTTCGGGATCCTTGCTGCCTCACTATCATTTTGCGGCTTCAAAGAAGAATTAAAAATGGCAAGAAAAGCGCTGAGTCAGACACAAAGCATATGGGTGTCACAAAAATAAGAACAACGTACCTCAGGCAAGCACGAAAGGCCAACGGGCTCGGGCGACGGATCAATAGTCGACTCCGGGTGGATAGCAGTGGAGTCACTAGCCTGTCAAGAACAGGAAGAGGAAAATCTCCATCTTCGCTGCGAGAGTCTATCTGAGGAAAAGGTACTGACTCTGCTTCCTTTGCACCTGAGATCAAAAAAGGCCCATTCCCACGGCCGGTGCCTCTTCCAGCAGTCCTATTATAGCCATCTAGGATGAGTCTCCTAGTCCACATCCTGCTGCACCTGATGGTCATCAATCCGCTCTCAAGTACTACACTCGCCGGCCTAAAACAAAAAACAAAGCTGTTCCTTTAGCTGATTTATCATCATCTTCTCCTCAGCCGAGTGTTCCTCCTGATCAGAAAGCTCCTATTGATTTACGAAGAGGAGTACGTTCCTGTATTTCTAATGGGCTCTTTATCTCGGTCAATGTTGTCTCTACTGATTTTAAAGTGAAGGAACCCACTCCATTTCGATCAGCTCAGAAGGATCCACGCTGGGTTGCTCCCCTCTATCAAAATCATACTTGGACCATCGTTCCCCGTCCTTCGGATAATCAAGTTATCGGCTGCAAGTGGTTATACAAGATAAAGTCAAAGTCTGCTGGGACTATTGATCGCTACAAGGCTCGCGTGGTAAAAGGCTACTACAAGCAATAGGGTATAGACTATGATGAGAAATTAAGTCCAGTTATCAAGATGGCATCAAGGGCGATTAGGTCTGGCTTGCTTGATAAGGGAAAGAGAATTGACTGGGTGGTAGAGTCGTGGAAAGACCTGTTTCTTCTATATTTTTTACCTTAGCTCCATGGAACAATATGCTACTGCGGAAAGATGGAAGAATGGAAATCTTAGATCAAAACATTATGTATGGATGGTATGAACTGCCTAAACAAGAATTCTTGTAGAAAGACTATTAATGCTGTTGAAGGTTATGAAATCGAAGATGGCATCCTTGAAACGGATTCTGCAGAAGCTCTAAGTCTGATTACAAATGCTGAGATTGAGGATAACCCGTGAAGAGCTATGCTTTAAGACTGCGCAGATCAAACAACTCACAGTAACCCCTGTTCACAGCCTTTGCCAAGGCTACTTTTGTGCAGACTTCCTTACCGATTCAAAAGCCCCTTCAAGCCTTGCTTACTCTTACTTAATTTCATGCTTCAAAGCAGAGTTGAAAAGACTATCTCTGTATGAACTCGATTCCGACTTGACTTAGGCAGTTGATTTGGGAAAGAAGAGATGAGATGCCACCAAAGCCCGTAGACTGGGGTTTCCCATAGCTAAAGCTCGATAAAGGTACTCGGTAAGGGCAGATGAAATGCTATCCCCTCATTTGCTTGACAGGTTCGCTTTCCAGGTTACTTCTCTCGGGATGAACTGGCGATATGAGAGTAGGCCCGTCTTCGGCCAATTCCATGCCTTGACTTACAAAGATCTCGATTGGTTAAAGACCCATGATCTTTGAGTCATAGCGAGACAGCTCTCTCTCTTTTAAGAAGTATAGCAGTAAGTAAAGTTGTCACAAGGAGCTTTTAGCGTCAACGATCTGCAGTACTGAGCTGCGGAAAGTCTATCGATCGAAAGGACCAAAGCCAAGGGCAAGGGTATGATATAGGTTCAGAAGCTCGAGTAGGAGTTGCAAGCCGCATTCGTAGTCTCTCATTCGAATTCCGCTTCTCACTTTGCTCCATCCAATTCTGATTTCTCTTTATCATAGGCGAAGGAGCGAAACGGCATCCTGATTCTTTGAGTTGTAGAACGAGACTTTCTCTGCTTAACGAAGGCACTGAGCATAATGAGACTTGATCCTTACGAGCGAAGGAAGGCTACTTCAATAGAAAGAAAAAACGGAGCAGAACTGTTCGTGCTAGTACAATTGTTATCCCATCTATGACCATAGCCCGAAGCAGACCTGGAAGCTGATCTGCGAGTGAATGAATTGGAAGGAAAGTAAAAGTGGGGGGCTTCTATAACCCACCACGGTTAGGGCTGGAGCCCACGGGCAAGAATAGGAGGTCGTAGACTGGCTCACAACCGCTTATTTAGTTGGTTACGCTAAAGCCATCGATAAAAAATGCCCATCATTCGGGTGTCTAAGTCAGGTCTTTCCAGGAGACAGCAAGCGGGCTGGGCTTCTCGCTCTTTCCCTTTAGCTCGCTATGCAAAGTATGTCGCTTAAAGCAAAGGTATGTCGGAAGATTCTTTTTCACGCTTTACCGGTAATTTTCGTTGCAAGTCAACTTCCTTTCCATCACTGTCAAATAAATATACTTTTTCAAAAACCCCGTCTTTTTGCTTGCATTAGAGTGGTATCAGAGCTCTATTCTATTGATTACATATATTCTATAATAATATACCCTAGCCTCTAACCTATTAGAAAAAGGAAGACAGTCCCAAGCCTAGCATCGAAAGCAAATGGCCTGCAAACTATGCCCTTATCAATAAATTATCTAATAGATAGAAAGAATCCACTTTTTCTTTCTTTTCTCTACAAAAGTTGCTGTTTCCAGGATTGACCTTAACCTTAGTTCAGGAGTGATGTAACTATAGATATATGCCACTAAGGGCTTGCGTGCCTCGTACAGTAGCTACGTTTTGGTACGTCCTGTGGTCTTCATACCAGGTCTTTGTCCCCAGCTTTCCAATAAATGCGCTTACAGAGCTTACCTTTTTTCTCCAACACTAGATGGGCTATATACTGCCATTGGCCTGCCTGAGAGGGCACAGGCAGCTGAGGGCAAAAGGGGTCAGTATCAGAAGAGTCTTTCCAGGGAAAGAAGGAGCCCTAGGGTAGAAGGAAAGAACCCCAACTTCAACTGGTACTCAAAGCGAAGGGACAGCAACTCCAATTCAAACCCCAGGGATGGGCTTGTTTTGAGTGGGAAGAAGCCTTGTTTTTCATCGAGATTGCTAGTCAGTTTTGGGAATATCGTATAGAAAGAGTAGATTCTTGCCCAAACAATCCCATATCTTTCTTGGTTGGACTAAGCCAACCAGCGATTTTCGTCTTCCGGAGAACAAGAATCAGTCTCTCTTTCGGTACAACGAGAAGGAGTTTACTATGGTCAGTGCAGTGAGATTTGTGGAACTAATCATGCCTTTACGCGTGCGCCCGGAAACATAGGCCGACTGCTGGCTATGGTTCTGGGGGACGAGAGCGGTCTTACGCTAGGTGGGACTGAGGCGGGGCCCTCGGCGGGTAGGTGGGAATCGGTTGTTGAAGTTGAACAACCGATTCCAAGAACCAAACCGTACGTCGCGCTTCTTCAACTTTCGGGGGAGAAACGCTCTCTTATTAAGAGTATGCTCAACCTTGTGGTTGCGAAATTGGAGGAGCTAGGGCAGCCCCCAGAGAGTTCAGAGGAGGAAGGGCTTCGTATCTTGTGGTACGAACTCGACCTCAGTCCTAGCACGAGTGTGGAACAACTACACTCGTTTCTAGAACTGATTCGAGATGACCCGGAGGGTCACTTTCACGATATAGTGAAGGAAAACCTTCCGGGTAGCTTTTTCTCCGATGAATGTCGTCCTCCAGGAGTGAAACGGCTCTTTTATTCCGATGACGGGCTCGGGACAAGGCCCCCCCGATAGGGGCCCCTCTCTGATAAGGAAGGACAAAAAATAAAAATCTTATGACAAATCCGGTCCGATGGCTGTTCTCCACTAACCACAAGGATATAGGGACGCTCTATTTCATCTTCGGTGCTATAGCTGGAGTGATGGGCACATGCTTCTCAGTACTGATTCGTATGGAATTAGCACGACCCGGCGATCAAATTCTTGGTGGGAATCATCAACTTTATAATGTATTAATAACGGCTCACGCTTTTTTAATGATCTTTTTTATGGTTATGCCGGCGATGATAGGTGGATCTGGTAATTGGTCTGTTCCCATTCTGATAGGTGCACCTGACATGGCATTTCCACGATTAAATAATATTTCATTCTGGTTGTTGCCACCAAGTCTCTTGCTCCTATTAAGTTCAGCCTTAGTAGAAGTGGGTAGCGGCACTGGGTGGACGGTCTATCCGCCTTTAAGTGGTATTACCAGCCATTCTGGAGGAGCAGTTGATTCAGCAATTTCTAGTCTTCATCTATCTGGTGTTTCATCCATTTTAGGTTCTATCAATTTTATAACAACTATCTCCAACATGCGTGGACCTGGAATGACTATGCATAGATCACCCCTATTTGTGTGGTCCGTTTTAGTGACAGCATTCCCACTTTTATTATCACTTCCGGTACTGGCAGGAGCAATTACCATGTTATTAACCGATCGAAACTTTAATACAACCTTTTCTGATCCCGCGGGAGGGGGAGATCCCATATTATACCAGCATCTCTTTCGGTTCTTCGGTCATCCAGAGGTGTATATTCCCATTCTGCCTGGATCCGGTATCATAAGTCATATCGTTTCTACTTTTTCGGGAAAACCTGTTTTCGGGTATCTAGGCATGGTTTATGCCATGATCAGTATAGGTGTTCTTGGATTTCTTGTTTGGGCTCATCATATGTTTACTGTGGGCTTAGACGTTGATACCCGTGCCTACTTCACCGCAGCTACCATGATCATAGCTGTCCCCACTGGGATCAAAATCTTTAGTTGGATCGCTACCATGTGGGGGGTTCGATACAATACAAAACACCCATGTTATTTGCTGTAGGGTTCATATTTTTGTTCACCATAGGAGGACTCACTGGAATAGTCCCGGCAAATTCTGGGCTAGACATTGCTCTACATGATACTTATTATGTGGTTGCACATTTCCATTATGTACTTTCTATGGGAGCCGTTTTTGCTTTATTTGCAGGATTTCACTATTGGGTGGGTAAAATCTTTGGTCGGACATACCCTGAAACTTTAGGTCAAATCCATTTTTGGATCACTTTTTTCGGGGTTAATCCAACCTTCTTTCCCATGCATTTCTTAGGGCTTTCGGGTATGCCACGTCGCATTCCAGATTATCCAGATGCTTACGCTGGATGGAATGCCCTTAGTAGTTTTGGCTCTTATATATCCGTAGTTGGGATTCGTCGTTTCTTCGTGGTCGTAACAATCACTTCAAGCAGTGGAAATAACAAAAGATGTGCTCCAAGTCCTTGGGCTGTTGAACAGAATTCAACCACACCGGAATGGATGGTACAAAGTCCTCCAGCTTTTCATACTTTTGGAGAACTTCCAACTATCAAGGAGACGAAAAGCTATGTGAAGTAAAAAAGAAGAAAGGGTTGCCGACTGCTACTAAGAACCTAACAGAACTTTTCAAAATGAAAGAAAGTCAACCTATTCCTGCTTGCTTTACTATCACAGGCATGCTTTACTTTCTTTCTCCCATGCCTTCCGTTGGTCAACAACCAACAAAAGTGCTATATACTTCTTCACTACTCTTACAGGTCTCAACGAGCCTATCTTTCAATCAAATAAGAAAGCTCCGGCCACTACTAAGATTGATTTCTCTTCGACAGTACGCCTGCTCACCCACTATCTGGCGAGAACTGGTGCGAGGGGATGCGATGCGCATCGATCTCACTCCCGAAACCAGGGATACTTTCAATGGAGCCATAGCAGCACCCGAGTAGTTCCTCATTTTGTTCACCTCCGATCAATCTCCTATAATAGTTCGTCCTGGTCCAAATCTGGAAGTATCATCAATGGTCTGTTTAGCCGTAAACCTTATTGCATTAGATCTTTTCATTTTTTCTATTCCATTTCCAATGGACCATTCCATTGTGGATCCACCATGATCTTGGAATTCCCTAAGAATGGCAACTGCAACTTCAGTCGCCATCTTCATATCTCGTTCACTTGTGAGCTCGGTTTGGAATAATGGACTTCCCGGGGCATTCTTTCGATGAAAAAAAGGACCTTTTTGCCTTGGCCGACTTTCATTAAAATGGTGAGTCCAGCCATTCTTCTAGCACACCTTAGAGAAAAGAAAAAGTCCTAAAGGAAAGCCCCATGCCGTCTTCCTATGATCAAAAGGGAGCCCTTTATTGAACTTCAACCGTAGGAATACACTCTTACTCGAGTGAAGGAAAATAAATACAGGTGCTCCTTAATCGTAAATAGCTTCCGGTTGACGAGCTTACCCTGGGTTAGACTATAATAGCCAGACTGGCGAACTAAAGAAGGGGAAATGAAACCTCTGATAGTAATGGATATTAAGCGATAGCAGAAGATTGGGAGATAACAGAAGATCCCGTGACCTTCTTTCACCAGAAGATGCAGCGGCATAAATCGTCAAGGGTGCTTCCTCGATACTAAAATCAGACGATGAGGGGGCACCTAATCCAGATTTTCATTCAAAAAAATCCCGGGGTTCAGTTCAACTTCAATCTACCCCAAGCTGTGGTAATTTATCTAATAGATTACCGATTTGGAACATCGTATGACTAGGAGACATCATACTATCCAAAAAAACAGGTAATTAAGCAGCAAGCCTTATTATCTAATTATATATTTTTTTTATCGGCAAACTCAAAAGGAATGAGTCCCATGCCGCTTCCCATTTGAAATGGGATTAAAAAAAGCTTCAATACGAAGAAAGCCTTTCGCTCTTCGTCTTTCCCAGTATAATCTTCAAGTGGATTTCTCTCCTCCTTCGGTTCGTATAGACCGATCGTCTTTATAGGTTCTAGTCTCTTTTGAAGGTAGGAGAGCGAAGGAACGAGTCCCGGGATGATGAGAGTTCTGCCCAAGGCAAGAATCAACCAAATAGGTATAGTCCCTATGGACTGGGAAGGTAGTTTTTCCACTCCTCTTTCTCGATGCTTTGAATAGCCCTGTTTCGTAAACAAGGGAATGATCCATGGAATAGGTTGACTTAAACGAGTTAGGTAGCGAAGCAACTTCCGGTAGCTACCAAGCGTAGAGTTCGCTTTTGGCAGCTCATGAATCGACCGAAGGAGGGGTTTACTTTTCTGCCGGGCTTTGAGGAATGGGAGAAGCTTTGGAATCAGCGTAAGTAGAAGTGGGTAACCCCCGGAGGAAAGGAAGTACGCTTTATGTAACCAATAGATTTGTCAACGAAGTCTTTTTTTAAGCAAAATAGAAGACCCTTTGTGCAATCGATTTCAGTATGACGGTTGAATTCGAACAGAAAGATGTAAATCCGGTCAAAGGCTTGCTTCTGTCTTGATGGTTGAACGGCCCAAGGGCATCCGATCCTGTCGTCAGCATACTTTTTGTAATGTACGAGCTAGAAGCGCACACCCAGCAATCTCCGACTCGAAATCGAGGGACTACCCAATAGAAAATGTCGGCATATCTTCATCATCCGGCTGGGCACCTTGGCACTAGGATGTGAAGCTGTAAACAAAGAGTCTCTTGTCCCTTGTTAGACTTAGACTGCTCTGGCTCGGTACTGTGTCGATTGGGGCTGAGGGTTGTTCCATCCACTTTGTCTTCTTTGTACCGTACCCAGAGAAAGGAGAAGATCGAATTAGCTCTGGTTCTGCAAAGAAAAGAATGAGCTCCGCTAAGGAATCGAAAGCATCCAATCCGCTAAGAGCAGAAAAGAAAACTTAAAGTCTATAGCCTGCGCCTGCCCCATCCACTATTATCTCATAAAGCCGTAACCCGGCAAAGGATAAGAAGAAGTTCCGTAGAAAGCAGCTAAGATTCATAGTTTATGTCGCCTTGGTACGATTGGTCCCGATGAATCAAAGAAAAGAGCACTCCTCTAGTCGAAAAGAAAGAATCACTCACCTGGAACGAAGTAGCTCGAACAAAGTGAGAGGGACGGGGGAGCTTTAGCGAAGCTTAAGGGGAATTTCATCATTTTCGGGATAAGCCGGCACAGCTCTTGCTGGCTGTCTCTATGTGGTAGGGTCTGGTCAACTGCCCGGCCACCTCTTTAGCTCATCTCTTGTCAACGCTAGCACTTTTTAATACATGATGCCATTCCCGATTCGCGAAGTGAAGTTCAATCTCTATTCATTAGTTCAGCGCTAAGATGTAGAACTGGATCATATATGGGTCAAGAGATCTTCAATCTGGAATTTTTTTTATATTGCAATCCTTCTTAATGAGAAATTACTCTACAGACTATGTAGGGGAATGCACTATGGGGACTCAAAAAAAGACATTATTTGAGACTTAGGAAATGAAACTTCCATTCAACTATAGTCGAGAGGAAATAAGTCTCAGCAGGCACTAAAGGGGAAGCTTAGAGACAGAATTAAAATAGTTGAATAGAGGAGTACGTGGGGGGTGAAGTAAAGATAACTCTAGCAATATAGACCGGACCTGCTTCCCATTCATTCTTTCTTTTATAAGATGTTCTTCGGCTGGTCAATAGGGCGCATCGCTTTCGCTTCTGTAATAGAGGCGCTTGGCTAACAAATAAAAAGCTTGGTCCGCTTTCATTGGTCTAGTCCGATCATTGCTTATCTCTTTCTTCTCTATCGGTGAATTGGGGGAAAGAGTGCACCAAAAAGGGGAGGTGAAAAAGCAAGAAATAGGGAACTAGAGTAGTTGGCACACGCTGGTCAATCCAGTACGTCGCTTTCGTTCTTTCCATTCAATATCCCATTCAATATCGCATCTGTTCTATTCAGCCAATCCCTTGCTCCTTGCTTCATCCCGCCCTGCCTGGTCATCGGTCGTACCCTATCTTGAATCTAGAATCGAATCTGTGTCGGCATCTGTCCCACTGGCTGTTGAAGGTGCTGGCTGATGAAAGACTCCCCCTTTCGATCTAGTCTTAAGCGCTCTAAGTGCTATCCGCTACTCTAGTTTTTAAGGCCTGTTCTTTTCTTGTCCTTTTCCCGAATTCAGACATAAATTAGAACTTTACAGATTGTTTTGTTTAAGACATGAGAGGGCAACACTTTAAGTTCCAGTCAAGTGATTGGATAATGGATAGAGCTTGTGCATCTTTTCGTTCATAGTGGGATAGGGTCCCCTTTTGTATCTGACCTTTATATCCGGGAAGACAGAATCCATTATCTAAGGTTTCATCCAACTCGAAATCTCGTAAGAGAAGAGAAAGAATGTTACGCCCAAAACTCCCATATCTTTCTTGGTTGGACCAACCAGCGATTTCCGACGAGTCTTTCTTCATTTTTCGAGGTAGAAGCGGAACTACAAGAAAGCTTTCTTTATCTTTATGGATAACCAATCCATTTTCAAATATAGTTGGGAGACTCTCCCCAAGAAATGGGTAAAAAAATAGAAAGATCGGAACATGGGAATAGATCTGATACCAATAAGGATTACCTATTTCAATTGTTGTGCTTTCTTAAATTGCATACCTATACAAGAGTTCAAGTTTTGATCGATATTTGCGGAGTTGATCATCCCTCTCGAAAACGAAGATTTGAAGTGGTCTATAATTTACTGAGTACTCGGTATAACTCACGCATTCGTGTACAAACCAGTGCAGACGAAGTAACACGAATATCTCCGGTAGTAAGTCCATTTCCATCAGCCGGCCGGTGGGAGCGAGAAGTTTGGGATATGTTTGGTGTTTCTTCCATCAATCATCCGGATCTACGCCGTATATCAACAGATTATGGTTTCGAGGGTCATCCATTACGAAAAGACCTTCCTTTGAGTGGATATATGGAAGTACGCTATGATGATCCAGAGAAACGTGTGGTTTCTGAACCCATTGAGATGACCCAAGAATTTCGCTATTTCGATTTTTCTAGTCCTTGGGAACAGCGTAGCGACGGATAATTTAGAATCAGAATAGGTCCAGTCCAGGGGACAAATCAATAGGAAATGCTATTTGCTTTGTAAGAAAAAGAAAAAACTTCTATGAAATGAAAGAGTTTCACGGGAATTGTCTTGATCGTCGGATATCATTGAGAAATAGGAAGCAGTGTTATCGAACGATTTCCTGAAATTATTCCCAGTATGGAATGAGTAAAGAATCAAGCTACAAGTCTCGATCTATACAAAACAAAACGCACTGGGTTTTTGTGTTTCTTTCGGTTTCATTGATAGCAGAAGAGCCTTACTCACTCTATAGGGGCGCTAGCGCTTTACTAATAGAATCTCTTGGAAAGGGCCTGAAAAACTTAATAGGCTGCTATTCTAGGCTCGCTTCGCTTCTTCAAGCTCCGCCCCTTATTGAAAACAAAAGCCCTAACGCGCCTTATATTATTTAGTAAAGCAACCTTTCGCGCTAGGCGCTCACGTTTTTTGTCTGGGTGGAAGCTGGCGGCAGGGCTTGCTTAACCGGATACACGGAATTGGGATCTCTCTCGCATGCAACTCTTTCTATCGGGAAAGCCTCGCTTATTCAAAGGGCTGATTATTTATACTCATAAGTAAGTAAACGTTGGTAGGAGCGGCGGGATGATGATGAGTATATAAATAAAGACCACAAAGATTTTTCTTTACAGTCGTATCTACTGTGATAAGAAAGCGCTCTTAGTTCAGTTCGGTAGAACGTGGGTCTCCAAAACCCGATGTCGTAGGTTCAAATCCTACAGAGCGTGATTCCGTTCTTGTTTTGTTAGACAGTAATCTGAATTTGACCTCCTGTGTGGATTAAAGAAAAGAGGAGGTCAATCACAAAAAGAGATGTTACTTAATCAAAGACCCAACTGATCACCACGTCTGTATTGTAAATATGCAGTTACGAACAATCCAGCCAAAGTAATAGGAATGAGACCTAAGACGATTCAAAATAGAAAAACTTCAATCATTTCAATTTCTTTGAACTCCGAACCGGGATACCGAAAGATCCACTCATTCGGACAATGGCCCAAGACCTCTTCGATCTCTCTAGCTACTAATCGATCAATGATAGCAGAAATTTCCCCACAAAAAGGTTTCTGGACCAGCAGCTGGGATCTCTTGAGGGACGTCGAGGAGGGGCTGCCGGAGCATCTCCCCCTGGTAGCATGCTTAGAGGAATAAGCGATGCCATTTCATCTGTTGTAAGCGCAGCTATTGGACTTCTTTCCTCTATACGCGCAATAGCAGGCAAGGGAAAGAGGTACGCGCGTCCCAGGCGGCTGTGCACCTTTTCGGACTTTTGGGAATTTCCGACCTGACTTACGGCGGAGTTAATCTCCAGGCAAGGCCTCCCCTCACCTCTCGAGCGATCGAATCTCCCATTAGAAAAAGCAAAAAAGAATTCTCTGGGCGCCCTACTCAACGCAACTCGGGTCAGAAAGGGAAGCTCGGAGAAAAGGAATTGATCTTCACTCGGTAAGCTAGACATTGCTGAGCTGGGAGCTCAGAAAATAAAAGGAAAAGTTGGGCTTGAAAAGTGAGGCGGCTGGAAAGGAACGGGATGATCCGCAGGTGGGCTGCTATTGCTTGGCCCAATGCCTTTCTCCATCCTATCAGTCCGAAAAATCCCTTTCGAAAAACTCCTCCCCCGCCTCAAGTGCTGATTTTCATTTCTTTGTTGAGGCCTAGGCCAATTCTCCTATTGGTTGGTCTTTGCCGACTTGATTCTCGCTAATCAGAATATTCGGCAACAGAAACTACCGATTCCGTTTTTTAAAACTATTATAGGCCGAGTAAAGCTAAAGCAGGAATTATAGATATCAGTGTCCTTTCCCGTTTGCTATGACTGACTTTTATGCTTACTGTTTACTTAAAAATGTCAAGTACCGGTGCCGATTCCTATTCGAGTTATGGGGAATCTGGGGAAAATAAAGGCAGTTTTGAAGCTGGAGTAGGCCAAGCCCTTTCTTGAACCACTCTTTCCGCAGGAAAACATTCTTACTTTCAATTTAAGGAAAGGCTAGTGGCTGGTGCCATCCCCGTCTCACTTCCTCCTATAGAACTGGGTGATTCTATTACTCTTCGCCTCCTATTCTCTATTCTAGAAGGAGAGCGGATAAGACATTATTACAAGGCGGGGCAAATCCTTATTTAAAATTTAAAGAAAGGAAGTCAAGACCTAAAGACCCGTGCCACCCTCCTCGGATAGTGATAGGGGAGCCCCTTTTTTAACTTTGCCTCAGGTTGGGCATCTTCCCCTGAGGTTACTCCTTAAAGAAAGTAAAGACTTGTGCCATCGTGCCATCTTTCTGCTAGGATAGAACAGGGCCGGGCAAAGCCGTAGAATTTTGCGTTCTCCCGCAAAGCTAAATACTATATGCTAATCTTGAAAGCCTTTATTCATTTTGTATCAAATTAAATAAAGTCCGCTCTGAATGAAGAGGATTCAGGCTGACTAAAAGAAGAAAGTCGAGAGAAAAGAAATGCCGGTATCGCGGACTCTTAATCTTTTTTGGGCATTCTAGGTTTTCTGATTGACTATTATATTACTTTTTTCTTTTATCGAAAGGCGTCCATCCTCTCTATCAAACCCTTTTCGTTGAAAACTCACTCTTTTAAGTGCTATATACGAGAAAAAAAAGGGGGGGATGAGTCTCTATGGATAGAGTTCGATCATAACCCTTCAAGCGGAGGGAAACAACTGATGAAGTGGCGGCTGCTAAAAGATCGGAGAAAGCAGAAAACTCAGAAAGAAAATAAGACTCGGCTCGGCCCTCTCCTATAATGCCCAGTTCATAGTTCAAGTTATGGGTACTACCCAGCGCAGAAAAGTCTTATTGGGTCAAAACTCGAAAGGAGCTCCCAGTGGCAACTTTATAGAGCTAACTGGGTACTATCTTTCTTATTTGCCGATGGGTACTCTCGATTATGGGCTTCCACCACCTAAAGCAGATGGTTGAGCAACAACGTCTGATTCAAAAACATCAGTCGTATCATCTACATATTATAGAGGTAATTTTCTGCTCGCTACGCCCCTGTGAAACTGTCCCAAGCCAAAATAGCAAGAATAGCTTGATCTGCGCTCTAATGGAAGAATTTGGAATATGGAATTTCCTGGTATGAGCTTAAAAGCATTCCCTGGAGCCTGAACCACGTGACTTCGTACCTCAATCCCAGTCGCATTCGATCTAGAGAAAAGAAAAGCTATTCTTGCTCCTGTTCAACTGTGGCTAATCTCTGCGAAGGTTCGCAGGAAGATGCTCTTTGCCTTTAGCCTGGCACTTGCCATTGAATCAGCTGCTCTTAGCTCTCCAGGGAACTTAGGGATTCACTGATTTAGAAGTTTTCCGCTTTGACTTTAAAGAAGAAAGACCTGGCGTAAATGATTTAATTGAGTTCCCGGCTCGTGGCTTTAAAGTGCAAGGTAAGCGAATAGGGGATTTTAACTCCGAAGAATAGCCAAACCAAAGTCCTTTACCGAGGAGATTGATTTGATTTGAACAGCAGAAAAGAAAAGCATTCAAACTTTTTAGATGCTTTCTTCACTGGCCAAGCAGTATAATATCAAAGTATCTTCCCCCGGAAGGGTAAGAAGCAAGGCAGGAGCGGTATAAGAGAAAGAAGTCAGTGCTGCTTTTGCTGTTACAGAATCTGGTCTTAGCTTAGCTGCAATCCTTCCCGCTCTAGTTCGACTAGCTTTGACCTTGAACGTGGCAATCTAGCTGCCATAAAGAGGCCAAGGTATTCGCATTCGGAGGGAAGGAACCCGAGGGTAGGTGGTTTGCTCATAAGTCTGTCTTTCTTTAAATAAGCCGGAAGCAAGGGTAAGAATTCATTCCTCTTCGTCCGCTGAATCTGTTGCCGGAAGGGAGAGATTCCTCAAAGATGAAATTTGCAATTACCGATTCCGACTCTTGTCATACGGTTTCATGCTCGGGGACAACGAGTACTTCTTCACGTCACCCTTCAAGAAAACGGCCGGCTAGCTCGTGCAATCAACGAAGAATGCCTTCGCCTTAGTAAGCCTTGCTAAGGTTCTCCGAGCACTACGGTAGGACGTGGATCGATCATGACGAGAATGGACTTTTTTCTCCGTAATGTAATAGAAGAGTCATAGTCCGGATTGGAGAGAGACGTTCGACTCCACGTGTCCGCTGAACCAGTTCCGAAGGACCAACGACGATGAAGCTAATTATTTAGATAAGCATTTGCCTTAACCTTAAAGCGCTTAAGAAGTAGGCAGGTAAGGTAGTCTATAGGCCGATTGTTGTACTCCTGCACTAACAACACCCTAAGCGAACTTGTCGTAACGGTTCCGCTTGGGGCGCTTCTTGCTGCAAAAATAGCATATCATCTATAAAAAAAAGAAATTTAATAAGAGAAGAAAGTGGTTAGCCTAGGGCAGATTCAAGGCAAGGTATGCTTAAAAGCTCTCCGAGTTCACGGGTGTCCTTGCTTATGCCCGTCTATCTTCATTGAGATAGATTGGGTTGGTGTGAAGTGTGCCAGGTCAAAGAAAGAGAGGTAAATGAAAGGTCGTTTCCAATTAAATATATAAGGTGCATCAGAGAAGATGTATCAATCATGAAACCATCGACCAGTCGAAAAACCTCTTCCAGTGCATTCTACCGACGCAGGGGGACTTTTTTATGCTGTCCATGTTGTCAGCCAATTTATTGCTGCTCCTCGATCAGTTCATTGGTCTTCTTCGGCTAAGAAGATTTTCAATCAAATACGTTGTAGCTGACGAAAACACGGACCTATCTCCGGCTGACTCTCCTGATCTTCGAAAGATGGACGAGGGCTTCTCTTACCTCAAAACCCCTTTCCGTAGGTCAGGATCAACAGGATTGGTTGGGTAACTGGAAGCTGACTGATCAGCTCGAAAGAAGAACGCAACGAATTCAGAATGATTAGGAAGGGCTGGACCTCTCTTGGTTGACCGAAGGCCTGACTTCTCTTCTCGAGCTCATGGACTCTGTTCATAGAGGGTACTGAGCAAATTGACTACACGGAACAATCAAGCCCGAATTCCCCTAGATGGAAGAAGAATGTGGACAGATGGAACCAAAGAGGTCCCTGCTTAGCGCAGGCAACATTTGAGCCCTAGATCAAGAATAAGGTGTCCCCTACACAGGACCGGAATCTCCATCCCGATTAGGAACCACAATAGTGATTCTCAATGGCTGGTTGTCTTTCAGAACCTGCTTCTGTGCTGACCAAGAAGCAGAACCAAAGCGAGCAGGACCAGTACCCTATGTTGTTCTATACCTTGCAGGAGAAAGGAAAAAGTAGCCATTCGGGTATGAAGTTGCTTGCACATTGCCCCCAAACTCACACAGCTAGGTTTCGAGAGGGCTCTTCCCTGCTTTCTTGGTGACTCTAACCCGGAGACGGAAAAAGGGATAATAAAAGTACTACAGGCAGAAGTCTCAACGAGCCTAGTAGGGTTCCGTGGGTGTAATAGTCATTTCATCCATAGAATATAGGGTATTTTAATAGGATGGTTGAGGTTGAAGAAAAGACCGGAATAGTCGCGGGAGATGGGGAAGTTGGTTGCAGTCGCCCTGACGAGAAGACTCCGTTATCGGAGGGTAATAATGAGGAAGATGATGTACCGCCGGGATTTGGAACGAATTCCGGAGCCCGTGTGAATCCCGAGAAAGAGAAAGCAGTATATGACATTATCGCACACATGAAGAAGATACCGGTCCTGCTGTCTATGTTCCACGCCCTCAACTTTCTCCACGGAGATCGCTTTAACGGAGACAGCCTATGCTTGTGGAAGGGCTGAAGCTTTCTAAGCCGAGCTAGCAACTGTCATCCAGCTACCACCCACCACAGCGTGGCAGCCTACCGGGGATACCGAGCCGGACATTTTGGTCCCGTACGGGCAGGAGCGAAAGGAGGTCTTGTCACCTTCTCTGAAGAGGGTTGCTGCAGCAGGGCTCCTGATCAAGACCGTCCCCTCTCTCTACATGTCCGTCCAGACTTAAGGACTTGGGGTACGGAGAATGCTGATTGATAGAGGAGCATCTGTCAAAATCCTCCCCTTGCATGTGCTCGATGCACTTGATATATCCCAGAGCAGAATTAAGCCGGGAAAGGAAAGATGACTATACGGGGAATCGGGGAAGAAGGCAGTCGATCTACTGGCCTGATTCGATTGCAGATTCTCTGTGGTCCGTTGCGGGGAAGGCATTTCTTCCGTTGCGGGTGATCTTTCTCTTCTTTCCACATCTTGGGAGACCGTCCCTGGCTCCATTTAGGGCTGCGCCTAGTAAGTGGCACCAATGCTTAAAGTTTGCCCCGGAGCCAGGAAGGCAGCATCGGATAGCTGGGTTAGAGAGGTCCTTTGAAGCAGCCGAAGCACGCTTTGCGGAATCATCTTATTTTGCCTTGGATGACTCCGTCCGAAGCCTTCCTCTCCTGTCTTCCGCCGGGATGGGGCGTGCTGAGGCCGTCGGGTGTGACTGCCCGGACTCTGCATGAGCAGAAGTTGTTTCCTAATACTCCACCCTTCCAGCTTAAGCCTCAAATGTCCGTCCTCGGTCTCTTTCACCCCAGTCTGGAAAGAAAGTAACCTTTGATCTCCGTCCCCAACCTAGCCCTACATCGCCTCCACCAAAACCCCCTCTACCTGATTCCGAAGAAAAACTGTAAGAAAAAGAGTACAGGAACTGGTGAAAGATCCTTCCCTTGCTTCTACGACAGGGTTTGGTGTTCTCGGTCCTTTCTTCGACATAGAGTCTTTATTATTTTCTTTCATTTCTATCAGGAAAGCCTTTTGTGGGAAGGGAAGCGCTAAGAAGCGATGGGATGGAGTATTGGGCGCATATGCCGATCTACAAATAGCGGGTTCTATCTCTTACGCAAGAAAGAGTGTCGACTTTTGCTTTTTCATAAGGGCAGGGAAGGAGAAAGAACCTCTTACTCAACCCTTGCTAGGAGTCCTAATTCTTCAACTTCATGTGGAAAATCTGGTGCTACAACCATGTCTTCGTCCAAGCATGGGAGTGGATTTCTCCGGGACAAAGAATACAACTTTTATAGTGGGAGGTGGGAATAGTTCTTGAAAGCAATGGGGGGCTGGGAAGAAAGAACTAAGATTTCATAACAGAAATTGGCGCTACTGAGGTAATAGGCACATTGGTGGCTAGTCTACTCTGATTGAGAGATTCTTTGTTTTCCCACACGAGCCAGCAAGCAGAGAGCGGAAGACGATTTGAAGCTTCTTTATATCTTTCTATACGAAAAGATATAGTTCCGAAGGCGTCCTATAGCCCTACCACTAAAAAAGGCTTCTCCGCTGGGGCGGTAAATAGGAGTCGAGTTCTGTCAAGCCTAAGAGAGATGATAGAGAGCCTCATCTCAATATGTGTGTGGTGTGCTCGAGCGGGTTCTTCCCTTAACAGGAAGAGGTGCAGATGAATGAAACTCAAATAAGATCTTACGAGAAGAAAGCCGGGATCTTAGGTTTTGGACTTTCACCGGCTTAGGCTTAGGCTCGCATCAGAAAGAGATGGTGCACGTAAAAATAAGCTTTTCTTTCCCGTCAGGAATTTCATTAAAAAAGTAAAAGAGAAAAGATAGGTCCAATTATCTTCCTAATCCACTGTAAAAAAGAAAGATAATTGAAGGGATGGCGCTTTCTGGCACCACTATAAGAGGGTTCTAGAGCTCAACTCACTCGAGTCGGATCAACTGAAAAGGAGATTCAAAAAGTTAATAAAAAACATAGTTCTGTAGAGCAATCCCTCTAGTGATTAATGAATATAGGGGTCAATTATATATTGTTATATAAATTATTCCTGGTGAACCACCACTGGATCAGGAAAAATTAGATGGCATCTCTTAGAAAGAAAGAAGGTTTAGAAGCCAGGTGGCGAGAGGGATAAAACAATATGGCGCAGCGATAAGGCATAATTTCAAAGTCAGGCAAAACCAAGGGCGTAAGACTGACTGTCGGAAGCACTTTATTACACAACAAGAAAATATTACTTCAGGTCCAGAAAGCTATCTATCAAAGGGAGTCAATTCCTCTTTATATCGGTTGAGTGATTCCAATTTCCAAGCATCTAGGAGCAGTGCTGCCATAATCGGATCAGGAGTACAGTTTGACATCGGCTGGCATTCTTTCTTTATATTAGATCATGGACTCCATTTCAACATCTCGTACGTGCTTCCGTCACCTTCAATTGGCACAACCAAAAAAACTATTCAAAATGAGGAGAAAAAGATTTTCGACCAGGCACAGCAAATGCAGATTGAACAAGATCCGATTCGTGACCTGGAAGGCTACTCACTTGGCACTGCAGATTGGACACTAGGAATAGCATTGAGTTAGCGTCTTGCCCCTAACGGTGGTGAATCAGAGCTGGAATCAAACCTGCTTGGAAAGGCGGAAGGAAATGCCACAAGCAAGAAGACCCATTTGAATCCTGCACTTTCCCTCTCTTCCGCCTATACTTATCTTAGGGTACAGGTGAGGTTAGTGATGTTTGGGAGTTCTCTTTCCTGCTAGAACGATAGCTAAAAAGACGGAGAGTTTCAGGGGATTGGAATACTTTACCTACGCAATAAACTACATGAAAGAAAGCATCGACATTCCGAACTCATGGGACTGCTTGCTCTAGGAGCTATTACACGAGGATTGATTGATTCACTGCGGGGCCAGTTACACAAAACAACTGATTTGACTACCTACATCTAAGAATGAGACCACTTGTACAGCTTTTTCTGCTAATGGAAAGCAGATGGCGTAGCTTTCAAACTTAGCCTAGCCGATTGGCTTTGTTGTCTTCCTGATTACTGCCCTAAGACTTTCGTTCAGTGACATCACAAGGTTGGTTTGAACGCTTAGGGCAATTGGGAGGGGGCTTTCCGAGAGGGCTTCCTTCGCTAGGAAATCGGACTATTCTACCGCTACTGACTGACTGGACTTAGATCCAGGGAGTTGTCGAGTCAAATAGGTCAGAACACGAAGCAGAATCTGCGAATCGAAGAATCGAAATGGATCAACATCTGTGGCGGGTGTGGTTATCGAGCCTTGCTATCATTCAGAATAAGAAACGGATAAAAACCTCCCTCTTTTTGTTTTAGAATCAGACTAAGGCGTGAGCGAAATTAGCTACTACTATAAGCTTGAGCCGGAGCTACTATTGGAATAGGACATGTCTTGAGTTCTTTAATGAGTTCTGTAGCCATAAATCCATCATCATTAAGTAAAGAACTCTTCTTCGGTTATGCTCTTTCTGCCCTAAGCAAGACTTTTCGCCGATGATGACAAATCCTCTTACGTATTATGATCTGCTACTGCATAGCATTCATTCTCTTTATGATTGGCAACTTCTTCTTGATTGAATCTCTCGTCCACTCCTCAGTGGTGGTCCTAGGATTTTATTCTGAAAGTTACCTTTCTTTAGTCAGTTCCGCTTCATTTCTGTCACGGGTTTTTAGAATCAATATCTGATTACGTACAGAGGGGAAAGAGGCAAAATCTTTTTTTGCTTTCCTCACGCGTGGGAACGAACTCATTATTCGTCTTTTTGCACCTTTCAATGCGCAAGATCTTTTTTTGATATTAAATGTGGGAAACTGTAAAGTGCCGACAAATGGGCATTTATTTCCCTCCAATAGCTAGTCCAGTCAACAAAGCGACTGATCGAAATAAAACTAGACCGCCTATGCTTTTTTTGAATGAAGAATCAGAATAGGTCCACAGGGGGGCAAATCAATAGGAAATGCTATAGATTGACTCACCGAAGAATGGTCCGTCGGTGCGATCATTCTGCCAAGAAGAGCACAAGATAAGAGCAAATCCAATACCAAGACAATAGAGAGAAGGATAGTTTTCCTTATCTACTATAAGCTATTTTTCTCAGAAAGGCCCAAAGCTTTCTGAAAAAGAAAAGATCTCCCCGTACAGAGCAGATTGAAGGCTATTTCTTTTGAAAGGTGAAAGATCCATACCCGGGCGGGAAAAGAGAGCTCATTGGAAAGATCAGCCTGTTATCCCGCGAGTCACTTTGATCCGTTGAGCGACGGGAAGGGAGTAAAGGCTAAGAGCAGATTCTCGAACAAGCGATGCCATACTTCACCTTCACTAATAGAGTCTATTGGGCCTAGAGGAGCTATTTAGTCTTTGTTACTTTCTTTCCCCGCTACTCCATGGAAGTACTTACTTAGCCTACCGTGAGGAAAGATTCAAGTTATCCCAGGCGGAAACAGCATGTTTTCGATAAGGCCCATTTCTTTTTCGATTCCGCCCATCATAAACGAAATAAGCTTTTTGCGAAACAAGCGGTATGGGAACTGGAATTAGATAGAACCTGGAGTGACAGATTTTAGTATGGCTGCGAGATCATTGACAGATATGGTAGACATGGTAATAGTATCCGTCTTTCAAGCAGCAATGAGAGCAGCAGTTAGTTAGTTCCTGCACCTCGAAAGGGAGCGAAGTGACTCCCGGGGGAGAAGTCTTGTTCCTAGGGCATTGGGATAGGGGATGGCCAGATTAGGATGGACAAGCAGAAGGTGAAGGCAATATAAGATAAGAGTGGGGAGTCCCCGTGACCGAGCTACAATCAGTTCTTGGCCTTTTGAACTAAGACCGTCCGTTCATCACTGGCCGTTTTGAGCCTTTGCTTAGGGCCACTTTCCAAGAGTCTCATTCACCGAAAAGGGGAGGGCAATGCACCTTATCCCTCCGACCGGAATACAATCCAAAGACCACTTAGAATCATAGATCGAAATACGAATTACGTACTTTAAGGAAGACGGGCATAGGGACTGGACTGATAGCTAGGGCTGGCCTACTCGATGGCTTGTATGAAAATTAGACGATTGAAATGGAACTCTATTACAAGCTGGGCTGATATGGGCTACCATCTGTCCCCGGAAGGTGAGGTGAGCAACTCGCTGAGCGAGAATAAAGCCTATCCATTCCGAAACTGGATAGCTAGATGGAGCTGTTAGAAAGAATGACCGATCGTCGGAAAGATAAAGAAGGCAATTCGGTTCCCAGCAGTGGATTCTATCACCGGGGATTGGCTTACTCATAAAAGGAAGAGATAGAGGATGAGTCCCACAAGGCTTGCTTATTCACTACTGGCTTACAGGCTGTAAGGTTAGAGAGCGAGATTACTATCCCATCCTTGCTCTAGGGGCTAGACTCAATGGCTGACTTTTCACTTGCCTTACCCTGGGACTGACGTATTGGCTTACTTACTCTTGAACGCTTACTGATAGCCTTTCTTTAACTTCCCTGACCCTTTCTTCCAACCTGACTGACTCGCACGAGGGCTATAGGCTTTCGGAGACAGGATAGACGTAGTTCACTCTTGAGTTGAAATCTATGCTCGATTGCAGCTATCTTGCTCAGTGGATTGTTATCCAGTTTTTATCCCTTTACCTTGCTACTTTCATAGCAGGAAGCCTGGGAATGTACCATATTCTTTATATAAATTGAACAGAGAGAGCGAATTGCTTTCGCGATGTTTGATAGTAGCGTCCTTAGGATGTAAGCCGACCGAAGTACCTGGCGTGCTACCCTTTCTCCGCCGAAGGAAGAAGACTATCGAAGAAAGCTATTCGATTTTGCGACGACCTTTTCTTTGGTTACTGAGCAGTCTGACTTTACTCATTCTCTAATCTCATCTCTAAAATAAGGGTGAACCTTATTTATACGAATAAAGAACTGAACTTCAGGTCGAAGAAAAAAAGGAATTAGACACAGAGGGAAGAAAAAGAGGAGGGCGAGGGCAACGCAAAAGACATTGATTTTCATGGTCTTGTACATGGTCTGTTCCTTTAAGTATAGCGGAAGAAAGGAAAGGAGATTTGACGCCCTGCACTAGATTTGCTTCTTAGTTTTTGGTCGTGCAATCTCTATGTGAACATGAGGCCAGCATGCGGGCCCCACGCCAACAAGTGGGGGGCAAGGAGTGTAGAGAGCTTGTTAGTCTCATTGAAGCTTTGGTTCGTGTGCTCAGTAACCGACCGCCATGGAATACTTTTATACTAAGCAGAATTCGTAAACTATGCAAAGGCTATTTGAATACTTAAAAAATGAAATCAAAAGCAAAAACAATTCTCAACGCCCTTACGAGGTAGTGATGAGTAAAACGACTCGTGTTGGCATGGAAGTAAGTCCGGTAAACTGATTCCATTCTGCTACTAGGGTTCCAAACCTTCCCCTTAGCTCTAGAAAGACGTTTCCTTCTCAAGAGATGCTAAAGCTATTTATAGTAGGTATTTATAAGTCGGAAGAAGGGCTTGCGGGGCGAACGGCATTCTGTTGTACTACTAACACTAGCTGTACTACAGTAGTTTAGTAGCGCCTTTTGAATCAAATAGGCGAACCCTTTCCGAAAGGCGAACAGCCGGCATTGCAAGCAAATAGAGAGCCCCCGCCCGTTTGAGTCGTCGCGATCCGGAAAGCGTACCGGCAGTTTGAGTCACGAAAGGGCCGCTTGCTTCTTGTATTTTTCCAATTCTTCATTCCTGGGAAGCAGATAGAGCAAAGGCCTCCTCTTTCCGTCCGCTCTTCCCGAAGTGAGCGAATTGCATGTAGAGATATACGGGGCTTATAGTTTAATTGGTTGAAACGTACCGCTCATAACGGTGATATTGTAGGTTCGAGCCCTACTAAGCCTACCACCCCAAAAGTACAGTACAGTCGAAGTCCCCGCCACCCTTCGGATATCAATGATGCGACGGCACCTGGAACCACACTTCTGCCGCTTCCCTTCGGGCACGCCTCCTACGCTTACCAAAATCCTACGCTCTAGCAGCATGCCCTTCGGGCAATACGGCTTTCGTAATACGCGAAGCAGCTGAGTTCGATCGCTATATTCTTGCGATAGCGAAGGCTCCTCTAAGAGA